>NIPM01000017.1:122929-167423 GCA_002738285.1 Holacanthella duospinosa | reverse complement strand
CTTAGGGTGAATGTGTCTTAGGGTGAATGTGTCTTAGGGTGAAAGCGACTTAGGGTTGTTAGGTTGTTAGGTTGTTAGGTTGTTAGGGTCTTAGGGTGAAAGCGACTTAGGGTGAATGTGTCTTTGGGTGAATGTGTCTTAGGGTGAAAGCGACTTAGGGCGAATGTGTCTTAGGGTGAAAGCGACTTAGGGTGAATGTGTCTTAGGGTGAATGTGTCTTAGGGCGAATGTGTCTTAGGGTGAAAGCGACTTAGTGCGAATGTGTCTTAGGGTGAATGTGTCTTAGGGTCTTAGGGTGAAAGGGTCTTAGGGTGAAAGCGACTTAGGGCGAATGTGCCTTAGGGTGAATGTGTCTTAGGGTCTTAGGGTGAAAGGTCGGTGGGCGGTGGAAAGTGTTTGGTCGGTGTGTTGGTCGGTGGCTTTAAGGGCGGTGGGGGGGATTTACCCTGCCGTGCTATCTACTGATGCCAAGGGATCGTACCCCATTCCTCTAGTTGCTCATTCTCTCAACTACCCATCTTTCAGCATTACAGAATGGCGGTTGTTTAAATAAGTTAATTTTTGCAGAGGAATGATTTCTCAAACACACGCTAACTTCATTCCTTACAACTTTTGTATTTCGCGCTCTTTATTTGCTGTCTTAAATTTTTTTTGGTGAAAGCGACTTTCTACGGCCCGGATTAACTTGGTTCACCCTGTATTGTGCTAGTGTTAGTGTGTTCGTGTTAGTAAAAGTTTGAGCAAACTTTTACTAACACTAACAAAATAACACACTAACACTAACACCCTAACACTAACCCTAACACTTGCTGTTATAATGTATCTCAGAGGTTATCTTGACCTCTGACCATGAGGTGGCCGCAGAGAAGTCTTTCACACAAAGAATGCTTGTGGCGATGTTTACAAAAACTTTTGTAGAGGTCAAATTTTATCTTATCATATTGTCTCTGAGATCACCTTGACCTCTGACCTCATGAGGTCACAGTAGAGAAAAACTTTTCCCACAAAAATTGGTGGTGACGATGTTTGCAACACCTTTTGTAGAGGTCAAATTTTTTGTTCTAAGGTAACCAAAATCGTCAAAAAACTTAGAAATAACTCGACATAGGAGATACAATGTTAAAAAACTTAGAAAATTTCACTGCGCACCTAAGGCCCGAATCCAACAGAATTCGTAATCTGCATGAAATTTCCAATCGATTGAGTTATCACTTACCCAATTCCGCGGGGAGTGCGTTCCCATTAATTGTTCCCTTTATGGTGCTAGGGTGCTAACTTTACGGTCTGATTTGCTGATCTGCTAATTTTATGGTAATGCTCTGCTAACTTTTTGCACCCACAGCAACAGCTGACGCACAACACAAGCAGTAAAAGAATTTGTTTGCTCGTTCCTAATGTCCATGCCGGTAGTTTTGACAAAAAAATATTTCTGTTCGAAAAGTTCAGGCTAGACAAATAGGTTCCGCTTAAGTGTTATTGACCATGATGTCTCTAGCTCAGGAATGCAGTATTAGAATTTTTGGAAATTAATTTTTAACCTACTCTCGAACCAAATAGCATTGAGCCCTCGAAGTTCTCGCCGCCAGATTTTGTTTTTAATTTAGAGATGTGCGCTTCTTCTCATTTAAATTTCTAGGCGTTGAAGTTAAAAAGTTTAATTTGTGATTCAGATAAGTCTTTATTCTTTGATTTACTTTTAGCTTGCCACCAAAAATTCAAATAGACAGTGTACCAAAGGTGAAAAAGTATCTAATTATGTTGAAGGAGAGTGTATACAAGAAATTGGGCGGAAGACACAATAGAAATTTCTAAGAAAACTTGGAATTAGAATTGTGAATCAGGCACTGCTATAGCATGTTGTGTTAACGTATCTACGGTAAAAACGTCATTCACAGTTTTACCACCAAAAACCGAAAACGATACACTTGATAATCTCACAAAACAAATTGATTCGTTTACAATCTCTGTTCAAATCAACCATCAGACAAATATCTCATCGCTTTTATGAAAGTCATGCGTATTCCACAGTGAAACCTTTCACCAAAACTGTTTAGAAGGTGACAAAATTCTAAGAGTTGGTAAAGAGACATTCAGAAAATGATATCGTAAATTATTCAGTAAACCTGTATTCTTGGAATGCAATTACAACAGCACAACGTGAATACAACTTGCGCCACATTAAACATTTCCGGGACACAGGGTACGACATATTTTATTGGGATGAAATCTGGACTCTCCAAATCAAAAACGACATAAATGCAGCCAACTTGTTCTAAATGATACATGAGTCAAAAAGAAATATTGGATTCGCGATAGACAAATTTAAAGAAATATGGAATTAATCACAGCTACCAAAAATCCTGTTCTAAGATTAGAAAATTCTATAGGTAGCAGTATCTGTGTAGAAATTTTTGAAATTTCTTATGACATGTCGTTCGCTGACTAAATCTTAATACAACTGAATGACTTCCGCACACAACTTCAGTTTTAAGATGTTTGTTTGGAAAACTGTAATATGCGAATCCCGCCGAGGGCTCAATGCTATTTGGTTCGAAAGTATATACAGTTGTTCCCTTTTGAACATACAGTATGTGAGGTAGCGAAGAAGAATTATTTTTCTCCCTCTCTACTAATGCCCTAATCTGTTCCTCAACGAGTTGTGGTGATCAAAAATTCCTCACCGTGACCATACTCAGGTGCAATTCAGAGTTGGGTCTCCCACGAGGTGACATTTTTCATGTACACGTAATTTTGAAACTATTGTTATCAAAGACTCGAACACCTGAGGCATGACTCTTACCGTGACTCTGCATTAGGAGTCGGGAGTCATTTGGTGACTGATTGCTTTGTGTTAGAACTCAGTCATGATTATTTACCAACATGCGAGAATGAGCATAACGGAATAATTTTCCTTATTTTCTCCATCTACTTTTACCATTAAATATATATTTTTTTCAATTTCGGATTGTCATACAAGATTTTACATAGTTTTTATTACATGACGCATATTTATTTATTTTTATTTCATTATGCACATTTTTTTTATTCAAAGTCACCTCCCAAAATCAAGGAGTCATACTCATGGATCCGAAAGTCAGACTCCAAATGTTTAGAGATTCGATGACTCTGACTCAGCTAAACTGTGAGTCTTGGTGAAAACTAGTTGAAACTTTCGAAGTTGACACTGGTGGAAACTTTCTTCAAGTCGAAAAATTTTGCTTTTGAATTGGATGCAGAGGGTCTTTTTCGCATTAGAGTCTGTTAGTTTAGAACATGGAAGGATTTATCTCAGTTAATTAAACATAAGGAACAAATCAAATGCGCGGCTAAAAACATTAGTATTGCATGAATAAAAAGTAGTTTTGAGGGAATAAAGTCCTACCTAGGTTAACTATTTTCTAGAAAGAAAGCAAATTTTGCGAAAATATATAAAAACATTTGCAAGGAAAAATAATTTTTAAATACTTGTATTTCATGCTGGCAAAAATTTTTTTGACCCATAAATTTGGGTAACTCGACTGACAGAATTAGACAATTTGAGATTGGACATTTAGCATAATTGGAAATTTTGTATTATATTTCCAATTATGATAAATGTCCAAACTCAAATTATGAATTAGATTACGCTTTGAATGTGCCCAGAAATGTTGCGTGGTTCATGGGATGCATCATGAGACACAACCGTTTCCTTACAAATAGTTTAGGTTTCCCTCCGAAAAAAAAGAAAAAGTATAAAAAAAAAGTTCTTCTTCGCTACCTAACATATTGTAGGATGATATGTGTATAAATTACTGTACAAACGGACTTGATAGGTGTGTTTATAAAATTGAGTTTCGCGGGAATGAATTTTTTTTGAGTTCTGCAACGCCAAAGTTGAAGATAAATATTTAAATTTATGTTTGGAACCGACCCCAGAAGTCAATGGTGACCGGGTCGCAATTACACTATAATACCATACATTTAAATACATGGTTTGGGATTTTAAACATGGTATGACGTCACTACTCTGTATTATTAATAGGCTAGAAGGGTTTTTAATAGTCTACCAGGGTTTTAAATTTTTGTAAAGCTTAGTCTCTACCCTTGGAAAGGTGCTCAGGTTGGCATCTACCGATGAGTTAAAGAAAATTATTCTGTTGTGACTTACTTTTTCTTAGTTAGTCAAATCAATTGCAGTAATGTTTGAAACACTGGAAGTAGCGTCTAAGCTGCTAGAAATCGTGTAGCGGCTATTTCTAGGTGTTTTGCTACTACTTCTAGGGGCTTGCAGTATTGCCTACTTTTCGTAGTATATTTTTGAATTTTGCTAAAACAAAATTCTTTTTAAAAACAATAAAATAAGAAAATAATAATCAATTAATTGTAAAACAAATGAGGAAAGCGAAAAAATTGTAATTAATTTTTTTATTTCTCAAAAGAAAATGATATATAATTTATGAATACAGTGGTTTTAGCTTAATGTCACTACCCCTTGATGTCACACTTCGCTTATTGGGCAACCTGTTGGCTTTTCCCCGGCTAAACTCCATGCTCTCATGTACTAAATACTGCCTATTGTCAACCTCCGCCTATTGTCATCCAATTTGAAGAGAATGTACCGCACATAACCACACTTTAATGGCAACTTTCGGTTCTCAGGCCCAGAATATACTCGTGTTTGTTTAAATGGTGTGGGCGGTCAGAGACCCTGGTTTCACGTACTGTTTCATTAACCTATTTGTTGTATTCTACTATGCGATCCTCGACCGTGAAAGTCTACTTTTTTAAAGACTCAGCCGCAGTCGCGGGTTTATTCCAACTGCGAGTATGCTAACTTTAAAAGGGCACATGGTTAGAATTGAGAAACTTAAAGTTTTAATGATAAGCAACATTGAAAGTGAAGAACTTTGGAAACAAGTACCGATAGTTTGGGAGCTTCTGACACGATAATATCTCAAAGCCATTTTTCTGGCATATTGCAAAAAAACTTGCCGATTACTTTAAGAAATAATTTACTTTTAGAGTATTCCAAATTCAGGTAATAACTTCAAAAGCTGTAAAATAAATCGAAAAAGGTATCTTATCATAAAATGCGCATCTAAAACTAGAAACTTCGGTTAATGTCACCTAATCTATGAAGTATTAGTCAGTTGCCATTATCGGCTGTTGTCAACTCAGCCTTTTGTCAACCGATTTTTTGGCTCCCTCGGAAGTGACATTAAGCTAAAACCACTGTATTAAAAGTTGAGATTACCGAAGCAGTAAATTTCCTTTTACAACTTGGGAGAACAGTTATACAATTCAATTTTTTTGCTAAACACCACGACTACAATACTTAATAAGCCCCGGATTTTGTCGTTAAAAAATGCCGATTTATGTACCCAAATATATGTCCCCGAATTATTAAAATATACCCAAAATATGTACTTAAAATTTGAAATATTAGGACATAAACATTTTTTGTCAAAACTATCACAATTTACTACAGAACATAATTGTTTCATTTTTTGTAACAAAATACAGTTCGAAACATTGTTAGACGTACGGAAATTACTTTACAATAATCTTTCCTACAATGCAGTGAGTCTCCACAGTTTCAGAATTATAATCAAAAATTCACTTTCCAAAAAATTGTAAAAATTTTTTTTTTGGTTAAGTACTAAGTATTTTTGAATTTTTGTTTACTTTTCAACTTCCTTTTGAAAAAATTTTTTATTTCCAAAAAACACTTTACCTCACGAAAATAAATTGAAGAAAATATTAGACATGGACGCTAGACGAACCTGGTCATATTAAATAATAACAATAGTCTAACAAGCTTCGCAGACTACTTGATTAAATTATGAATACCGTATTCAGAATTTCAACCTATCGACATTGAAGAAGGACCGATTCAGGAGGACGCAACCTGTTTCTGAGTTCCTCTTATAGTTGCCATGTTGGTTCCTTGCTGAAATTTTTAATGTCCTAGGATCGTCAAAATCATGAAAATTAGTTGCTATGATGGGAATATTTATGGAGTATGTGCAATAACTCAAAAATATGCAAATATGTGTCAAAAGCTGAAAATATATAAAAACATGTAGTATCAAACTCTAGATTTCGAGTCATAAAGGTCAAAATCGGAAAGATCCAAACTTTGATAAGAATCAGATTAAGGTTAATACGGCTAGTTTCAATAAATGAGATGTTGCCAGCGCCAATGTCGCTAGAGCTAGTAGCAGTCCCTAGATATAGGAGCTGCTCCTATATCTAGGGGCTTGAGCCCTAGATTTAGCAGCTTCACTTTCAATTATTTTTCTAAAATCGGGTATCAATATTCTCGACCGAGCTTTATGTCAGTCGAAAGACTATAGGATTAGCTATTTAACTAAAACAAATTAATCAGAAATATTCAACCATGTTATTTATAGACAAATTTTAATGAATAACTCAGACCTTTGAGAAAAAAATGAAATGTTTTTCCGCGCGGTGAAAAGTTGCCAAATTTGATTTACTACTGATTACAAATAGTAGCTAAACTCGTCAAGAAGATATATGTTCGAGCTTTTGAAAATAAGTTAGTGCTGCTAGGTCTATCAGCATCAAGAGGCTAGATCTAGCAGTATTAAGACGTTAGATCTAGGAGCTCAGCCCCTACATATAGAGGCTGAGGTCCTAAATCTATCGTCTGCTTTTTAAGTCATTCGACACTTTTCTCTTTCAACTTTTTTCTCTTTGCTGACATTAATTTAATGTCACACACAACAACCACCAAGTGATAAATATCTGGGCAAATATGTTCGTATCAGTTTTTAAAATTGAAACAGTGATCCAGGTTAAACAGATTTGACTTATTTGTAAAATATCCATCGCGTGAATTTGTAAGTAATTTGCCAATTTATCGAAAATATATCGTGCATTGATATGACACCCATTTTTAGAAGTCAGGTCAAATTTTACAAAAATTATGTGAATTTGTGCCAAAAAAAATTATCTTTTAATATTATTTACCATTGTTGGTGCTTAGGTCAACTTTTACGAAACTTTTGAAGATTTATAGTGGAATTATTCTATTTAATATACATGCATAAACAGATCGTAATAACGCAATGTAGACTAACGTTTGGAGGTGGCTAAGCACGACGTGTATCGTATAAGTTCGCTGTTTCTGGATTGCGCGAAGCTAGTCGAAGCCGACAATTCCTATTATTATCTCTTTTCTACTGCTGAGCAGTGTCGAAGCTTAATGGTGACTTATATTTGGCTATAATTTTATGCCTAAATAAAATTAGTGACTTCACAATATTAGCTTTGATTAGTTGCAAGAGTAGTATTTGTAGCCTAACGAAAAAAAAATTCCTATAATTTTTTTGCTAGATTTTCGCAAGAATTGACTTGATCGCCAACAATAGATGTCATACCCTTAATCCACGCTATATTCTGATCGATTGACATAACTTACCCATACCGACGAAAGGGATAATGTACAAATAAGCGAAATCAGCTATTTTGACTAGTGTTCTATATGACTCCCAGTTTGGCCGGAGTCAGAGTCATTGACTCTGGGAGTCATGACTCTGACTGTCTAAATGTTGGAGTCGACTCCTTGAATTTTGGGAGTCGACTCTGAGTCAGAGTCAGAATCATGACTCTCGACTCCTAGGTCACATAACACAAAAATGGAAAATAGGGTAGGAAAATCTGAAACAAAATTTTTTATACGTTTAGTCAAGTTTTCTTGATAACAAGAAAAACTAAATTAGCCACTTTCATCAGGTTAAATAAATAATGCATAACTTTTTTTTTAAATATTTCTTTATAAAAATAACTATCGAAATAATATTTGCATGTAAATTTTGTTTGCAGCTCTATTGCCATACCTTGGGTCTGGATGTCGATCAACATGCATGAAAAAAATTTGTAATTTAAAAAAATTTAGGACATGTTGTAACCTGATGAAAGTTTATTTTTTAGTTTGTTTTTGCCGAGGAACCTTGCGTTTAAGTAATTAAATTAGGTGAGAAAAGAAAAGTAAAAAAAATAGTCCCATATACCCATGTTTCAAAAGAGTCATAACTCCCAAGTCTGGGAGTCGACTCCCAGAGTCATGACTCTGACTCCCAAAACCTTGGAGTCAGAGTCATCAAATGACTCCCGACTCCCAAAAACCCTGGGAGTCAGAGCCATGAGAGTCAGAGTCAGTCATGAGAGTCAGAGTCAGAGTCATGAGAGTCAGAGTCAGAGTCATGGAGAACACTAATTTTGACTCACCATTTGATTTAGTTTTATACTGATACGAACATATTTGCCCAGATATGTATCACTTGGTGGTTGTTGTGTGTGAGAGTAAATTAGCGTCAGCAAAAAGAAAAAAGTTGAAAGAGAAAAGTGTCGCATGACTTAAAAAGCAGACGATAGTAGCCCACTACTAAGATCTAGTGGATGCTAGATCCAGCAGTGAACTACTACTTCTAGTGTATGAGACCCTACTGAATTTGCCACCTCACGGTACAGAAGGTGTAGCGCGAACCATGAAAGTGTACGTGGTGCTAAACTGGAAACCTATCCGTCATTGGGTTAATTTTAAAAACCAGTGTTGGCCGAAACCAGACCTGAACACTCCCTTCTAATCTCCTAAATTCAAAAAGTCAATTACTAGCAAATTAATTCTATCGTGGGTTGGGTTCATTTGTTGCAGAATTACACCGTCAATCTTTTTAATTTTGAAATTGCAAATAGTTTAAATGTACTCTCTTCCCATTTTGACTTTTGAAAAGTGAAGCATTTTTCCCCACTCGCACTCTTTCCAATCTGAAAACTAACCATTTCACTTTATTTAACTTAAGAGTAAATACTTGCAGAATTTATGTATAGCAACAACACTATTACAATACAAAATTGGATGCTGGTTTTTCTTGAGGAGCAAAAAAAAACACATAGCTATTACGATCAGATATAATAACCGCTCGCCATTAAAACGTCCGTCCAATGCGTCCGCGCATTGGACACTCAAAACAGATAATATGATAATCTGAAACGGTTAATAAGGATGGAACATTTTTGAATAAATTCACAATACAATACCTAGTGAAATTAATTTATTCTCTTATAAATATTATTTATGCAATTCATAAGCGCCCATTTTCATTTAAATTAAATCAGTGTTCAATTAGAATTCAAGGAGGAAGGTCGCTCAAATTTTCGCTCTCTTATTTTCTAATTACGCTCATTACTAATTTAATAGTAATTATTTTTATTAACAGTTTTAATTGTGTTTTTTAAGTTTATTATCACTTTAGTGCATCTAGTGACTGGATAATACTTGAACCAATTGCTGTTAACTCTTGTTCCTGTCAATCTTGTTCCTGACTTGTTCCTGTTCCTGATCTGTTCCTGGTCTATTCCTATCATCATTATTAATCACTGTTCCTGATCTGTTCTTGTTCCTGACCTGTTTCTATCATTCTACTAAGCACTGTTCCTGATTTATTCCTGTTCCTGACCTGTTCCTGACTTGAATCCTTTCCTAGTAAGAAAATTGTTCCTGTGGTATCCGTTACTGAATCAACCTCAAATCTTATTCTGTTCCTGTGTATAAATAACATCCCTATACAAGTTACTTTGTGTTCACTTTGGATACGAGCAAAACATTTAGATTTGTCAATAAAATGTCATGCAATTGTTAATCAATCATAATGTATGTGAAGAAAGTGAGAAGAAGAAAATTAGATCTAAATCTTAGGTCTGAAATTTAATATGTTTAATACACTTGAAGAAAGAAGAATCAGAATCCCAATAAATAATGAATTTGGACCATCTGCAGTTTCCGCCCGAAAAATTCTAAGAACAAAAATGCCAACATCAGGAGAAGTTAATCAGAATTCTTAAGTGAAAAGGAACTTCAAGAAGCTAAATGGGATTGCAGTGGCAGTCTCTTGTCGCAAGAATGAAACCCATGAGAACATCAATCCTCATTCGCAAGAATAAAACCAATGAGAATAAATTACTCATTCGCAAGAATTTAGATTGAGAAACTTTTCGGTTAGGTCCAATCTAAAATTTATTCATATAACTATTGCCAATTCCTGTATAGTATCGACAGTGACGGGATGATAAGTCACCACATTTTTCAGTGATGTTTTACTATGAATATTTCTATTCTAAAAAAATCAATACTTTTCAAACGAACGGTGCAAATTCTAGTAAGAATTTTTTACGTAATAATTGGTCAATTGGTAGAGTATAAATTGGCATCCGTCACGACAGTCTCACTCCGTCCACCTTTCCGTAAAAACGCAGCTGTCGAGACAGGTAGACTTTTACGTGAAGGAGTGCTGAGTTAAATGTAAATTAGACTAAATCTTGGGTATGGAGTGGGTAGGTATGTGTAGGTAGATAACTATTCTTCCCCACTCTGGAGAGGAGTGGCTGGGAGTGAGTGGCCATCACTATTTCCTACTCATGGGTGAAGCAATTTCAAAGAAACTTTGAATATTGAACCACGCACGTCGGAGAATTTTTGGTCACCTTGGTGGGTAATTAATTGGCTCGATTAATTTGGAATTGAATCACCAGTTACTTCAAAATGGTAAGATTTTGTATGGCTAGGAACTAACATTTAATAGGATTGTGAGGTAGGAGTAAGGCAGAGGTGGGAGATTGTAACCGCATGTTGAATTTTTTTTGGGTTAAACAAATTTTGTTTATTGGTTGGCGTATGCGTTTGTGGGTGGTCTGAAAATTTCATTTCAAAATTTTGTTTAAAAAACAAAAAAAAAATTTTTTTCTTTCTCCTCGACTCATCACATTTGAAGCCGTTTGAGAGGTTAGGATGTTAGGGTTGTGTTCAACCTAACAACAAATTTTTGGGAACTTTGAATAACTTTCTATGAATAGCTGTCTAAAACGTTTTAAAATGTCATGATTCGTGGAGAAATGCAAAAATTCGAAAAAAAAAATTGACATTTTTCGACCACGCACACCAAGGGCAAAGGTTATTACCATCCATAAAAAAAAATGTTTCAGAAAATTTTTCAACCGACCCGGAATTAGCCAAATTTCATTTATTCCGCATCTGCATAGACAGCGGGAGGAAACACTACAGATAGACAGTGGGAGGAAACACTACAGAACTCTGTTTTCTAGCATACATACAGACCTCTATATGCTAAAAGACAGTTTCTGTATGCTACGTCATGCCGACGAACGACAAGTTTGGTTTCTGTGAGGGGAAAATAGAAGTGGAATGTGCGGAGACAAAGAAAGTTTAAAGTAAACAGTATCAAAAGTTGACACTAACAAGTGCCTAACTTTTTGAACGTCAAAATTTTTTTCAAAACTTTTATATTTTTCGGGATGTATTTTATCACGATTCTCTCCTCATAATTGTGTCAAATCATCATTTCCTGGATTTTGACCTGCGCTATAAAACCATACAGACTTCTGTCTTCTACCATACAGAGTTCTGTATGCTACGTCACTACACTACAGAACTCTCTCTTTTAGCCACACATGGGCGTTTGTGGTTCGCCGAACCTTCCGAACCCGAACCTAGTACAAAAAATTTCTGCCGCACCGTACCTGAACCGAACCTCGCCTCTATCGAACCGAGCCGAACCCGAACCAACTTCAAATTTTACTTTAGCGCACCGAACCTCGACTCTGTCGAACCGAACCGAACCCGATTCTACTTTAATATTTTACTCTCTCGAACCGAACCCGCACCGAACCTCGACCCAATCGAACCGAACCGAACCGAACCGAAGCTAACTTATAATTTCACATTTGCCTTGATGAAGGGGCGTAGTAATTATAATTCACTTTGCGAGCCAGTTTCACTTTGCACTGCTCAGAAATTTCCATACATTTATAAATTCTACCGAAGTGTCGGGCAATGTTATCCGTGGACTTTTGATATTAGTCAGTTATCGAATTACTTTCATATTTAATTTAAACTATATTTCAAATTGAATTAAAATTTCTCAACTTTCCACCTTTTCTAAAAAAGCAGCATGAAGTTAGTGGAAAAAATTAACATGATTGCTTACAATAAAATGTACGTCAGTAATTGGTTTAAATTGTAATATTTGATTTAATTTGAACAATTTGAATAAGTTAGGTTGTTAGGATGTAAATTTCTATTTCATTATTTTGATTTCGATTTTGAATTTTGTAAGTCAATATCCACGATTTTAAGGTGCTCAGCATTACAACCGATAATCCCTAGTGGATCTAACTAAATCGAATCCAATTTTTCATTCAAAATCGAAACCGAAATTTAATTTCAATACAAATCGAAATCGAAATCCAACACTAGACATTCGAACTCGAAATTGAAATCGAATTTAATAACTTTCCCACTCCGCCAAATGAAAATTGAAATTGAAGTTTTGCCAAGTAATCCAAATTGTACTCGAAATTTTGATTTCGATTTCGAATAATCGAAATTTCAGATTTCTATTTCGAACTTATTTAGTTTCAAAATGTGTCTTTCTCATGGTCTTTGATATAGTAGATCGAAGGAAAAACAAAATAACAAGTACAAGTCTAGTATAAGTACGTAATAATCAATTCAATGCCCTGCCCTTGTCCCTACACGACAATCCGCAACACACGCTACAAGAAGACAAATACATACTAAGTACAAAAACAAAGCAATGCAGCAACAAAATACTTTGTAAAGATAAAGAATGGGTGTTCTGGCAAGTTAGTGCGCTGCTCAGTGTCAGTGATAAACTAAAGTCTGGAACTATTAAAAGCCGAGCCTTTGTAAAATTATCTTGCCCCATCTAATATCCAAACATTCGGGTTCGTTGAACTTCCCAAACCGAACCAGGTTCAGCTACGAATCGAACCGAACCGATTCCTAAGTACAAAAATTTAAGGCCGCACCGAACCGAACCCGTATCGAACAATGTTCGGTTCGGTTCGGGGTTCGATGAAATTTTTCCGAACCTCAAGGTTCGCCGAACCTCAAACGCCCATGTGTGCTTTTAGCATACCTCTGTATGCTAGAAAACAGAGTTCTCTAGTGTTTCCTCCCACTGATAGAATTAATTTAACGAAATGGCAGGTTGGATTCGACCCTTCTGAAGACTAGTCAATCAAATTAGTTTTTTTTGTCGTTGGAAAGCAAAGATTTCTCTATTTTTAACAGGGTAGTTGGGTTGTGGTATACATTTTGGAGGTGGTGGAAAAATTTTTTAAATAGACTGAAATTTTTGGACAAAAAAAAATTGATTCGTGAAGAAATACAATAATCCAAAAAAAAATTTTTTTTTTTTAACTTCAGATGTATACTCTAACCGGTAGTTATGCAAAGCACCGTCCGCTGATTGTTCCAACCTAACATATCAGCCTATTGTAGATTGTACTCTCAGTGATAGGATTTGTTGCTAATTCTTTAGCACAGTTGCAACTATTCGATCTTCGATCAGATCGAAATGGACAAAGATAGACTTTCTGTGTTGAAATGCATTTCGAGATCGGGAACTTTTTATCGTTGGTAAGAAGGTCGAGATCTGAAGCTTTCTGAACTTTCGTCGAACGATTGGGATCGAGATCGACGTTCACCGAACTCTCAATCAGGAGATCGAGGTCGCTACACGTCGATCTTAACCTTTCTATTTTTATACAGATTGTACAGTTGGCAGACAGGACAGCTGACTTTAGCTGTCTCTCATGGGTGGCGTAGCTGTTCTTCCATCTAAAGATCGAGATCGATCGATCTTTCGTTTGAAGATCCAGATCGGCCAACAGTCGATCGTTCTAACAAAGATAGAGATCAGCGCCAGTCGATCGTTCCACCAAACGGTCGAGATCGAAATATGCACTCAGTCGATCACCAAAACGTAACAGAATTTCTGTTTCGTTTTGATGATCGACTGTGTGAATATCTCGATTTCTATGTTAGAAATCGAGATCGGCACCCATGAATCTCCCCACCAGAACATCGAGATCGATGGGTCAGCACTGCAACTGTGGCCCTTACAATTCATTCGAAAACTAAAAGCGCACCAATTTTTTTTCAGAATTCAAGGATTTCCAAAACTTAATAAGCGCACTCATTAGTTTTGCAGTTTGTGGGATAGTGAAGCATAGCTCCTATACCCACGGGATAGTGAGCATAGACTCCTATACCCGATTAAAGTCTTCCCCGTCTCTGCCAAGAGATGAGAAGCACAGATGATGGATCCCCCACCAGCAAAAAAGACTTTGCTGGTGATAACTGGTAGATCATCATCATATAGTCAAGGTTTGAAACAGCATTTTCCCAATCGGCTCTGTAGCACAAATGGTAGTGCGTTGGGTCCGGAATACCCAAGACGTGGGATCATACCCACCCAGAGACCATCTTTTTGTGTTAATCGCTGTTTCAAGCCTTGGCGGGGTGGTCATCCCGTCAAGTTTCCTCAATTGTTTCGTTGGAGTTTAATATCGTAAGTTAGTTATATCCAACAAACGACTTGAGATTATGGATTCCGTATCAAAATTTCAATGATTTAAATATTTTAGACGATCATACCAATGGGAAAGTCATTTGAAAGGGGTCAGGTCAAACCACATGCGCTAAATAAGCTGTTAAATGCTAAAATTGAAGCGCGAATTAGACAGAGTGCTAAATCTGAAATTACTTTAAAAACAAAAAAAAAATTTAGGCAGAAATCCATCGCCCGCCAGAAATGCTTACTTTCTCCGAGGGAGAAAGGACTAATTCTTGTGACATTGGGCATTGTCCTGCATAAATATGCCCTGACCTTGACCCGAATTGACAGACTGAGGCACCAAATGCATGTACAATTGACACAGGTAGGTTTTAGAGTCATGTCGTGTCGTTGACAGTGCAATTGGTATCTTCCCGAAATAGCTGAAACCAGTCAAATCATCAAAGACCCTAGACCTTTTTTTTTTTTTTTGAAATACATTTTTCTGTTTTCGCAAATCGCACTAATAAGATGCGAATTCATTAGGGCAATATAGATTTAAATTATTTTTCGTCAGAATAGACGACATGCTTTCATTTTGCATCATATCAGATCTTGTCCCCAGCCAAGATCAAACGCTTGTGTCGGTTTGCTCGAGTATAGTCAACTACTAATTCTGCTACCATTATTACCGATATTCAAGTGTCGGTATACTTGGGTGATGAGTACATGCTAAATAATTATTTTGAAATCCACAAATTGTAAATTATTAGAGGTGTTGCGAAGGGCAAAATCGAAGATCGGAGGTTCGAAGGATTTGCATGTGGGGTGTCAATCGAATAGTAATAACAAGCGGAACAGGGTTACCAAATGGTAAATAACAGGTGGTAAATAATGTGGTAAATAACGTTATATAACGTTATGGTAAATAATACCCAACTGGTAAATAATGGTAAATAATGATTTACTCATGCGGTTTAACTAAAATTAAAATTAAACTCTTACATCTTCCCTCTGCAAGGTTTTGGAGGAAGAGTAAGCAATGTGAATTCACTCTGATGCTCTTGTGTTCCAAGTTCCACCTTCAGTTGAGTGTGAGAACCAAAGACCCTAAAACTGTTTTGTGCTCGAAAGTTTAAATCTGTTACTTATTTTTTTTAATTATTGGAAGTTTTTGTAAAATAGTTTGAGTACTTCTCAATACCAAAAGCTTCTAAACAATTTAGAAAATAATTTCAATTCATTTGTGATTATTTACCATTATTTACCATTATTTACCATTATTTAACGTTATTTACCATTATATACCACTGTGATGGTATTTAATAAAATTTAGTGGTATTTTTAGAACCCTGAAGCGGAAGCCTTTTGAACGTTCCATTACCTTGTAAATTAAGAAATTAGAGTTTTATTTCTATTTAACAAATAAAATTAAACGCAAAAAAAGTTGCTAGTTATTTGTAATTGTAACCAGTTCGTTTTAACTTATGATGGAGAAAGATAAGCATTTTTTTCGTGTACTGGAAGTAGTTTAATTAAATTTTCAAACAAAGAACAACAAGAGAGTGATATGAATTATGAAATGAATGAAAATGTGTGTAAACACAGTGTTGACACGCTCAAATTGAAAAATTGGATCGAAGATTGCCAAGATAATTCAAAGGTCGAAGCTTTGATAAGACTTCGGCCGAAGTCTTCGAGTTTTCGAAGCTTCGCAATACCTCTATAAATTAAATAAGTAAATGTGATTTAGTAGCTAATTAAATTTAGTGTTCTACATGATTCCCAATTTAGCCTGAGTTCGAGTCACTGACTCTGGGTGTCATGACTCTGACTCTCTAAACTTTAAGTGGATTCGCGGATTCATGACTGACTCCTTGCTTTTTGGGAGTCGACTCTGAGTCAGTGAGAGTCATGACTCTGTGTCCGGAGTCATTAATTCAAAATTTGGAAAATCGGGTATTACAATCTGAAATTAAAACTTTATTTAATTTTTTTTGTTTAACCTGAACGTCACAATTGCGAAATATGTGGCCGAACCACCTTAGGTAATTTTTTTTTTGTATTTAACGATTATGAGAAAAATAAGTAAAATAATTCCGACATGCTTATTTTAACATGGAAAAGTGTTATGACTCCCAAGTCTGGGAGTAGACGACTCATAGTCATGACTGATTCCCAATCACATATGAGTTGATTCCAACAAATTAAATTTCGTTTATTTCTGTATTATTCATATACCCAGCTATGCAAACCCACCCTAGGTAGTGTGCGCAGAAATATAAACACGTTATTTCAATTTCGAGTTTGGAGGGCAGAAAAAGATGAACTTGAGAAAAAGATTCTTTTAAAGTGACTTATTTGGTTTCGGAGATACCTGCCACCCAGCAAAAACTATAATCCCTACCACTGATCCTTACGATACTTTTAGTATCTCCCAGCAAAAATCATTCGTTTTTAACAAAATTTTCGCTGGACGGCAACGGAAGGTGGAGAGAGGTCACTTTCCCATCCGACACGATATAGCCGTCGGCTGCTGCGGATGTTAGTCGCATCGGGGCAACAGCAGTTATAATATTTTTGCATAGGAAATTTAATGTTAAAAAACTTGGAAATTCTCATTACCCCTCCCTATCTTTGGTCGAATCCAACCAAGTTTGCATACAGAAGGTTTGAATCCAATTGAAATGGAATGAATAATTTCAGGGTCGTGTGCGTACGAAGACCGTCAAGAAAGCATCTCGTGTTATAATCGAGAAATACTACACTCGTCTCACCCTCGATTTCCACACAAACAAGAGGATTTGCGAAGAAATTGCTATTATTCCAAGCAAACCTTTGCGGAATAAAATTGCGGGGTAAGTTTTAACTCTGATCCTTCTGCCAGTGTGACTTTGAAAGTATACTTTTTTATTTCGTAATATTCGGACAATACGAAATCGACCGACCAGTCGAATTGTGTAATATGTCCAGTAGGATGACGAAAAATGTCTTTTTTGAAAACTGAATGTGGCACCCCCTGGAAATAGTCCAATTAGCATCAAACATCAATGCTGAAAATTTCGTTACAATCGGTTAAGTTTAAAGAGTGCCTCAAGAGCTTCAAAACTTTACCATGTTGTTCTTTTGGGACGCGGACATAGGTTTAGTTTAAAAATTTACAAAAAATTCATTTGTGACCAAAATCGAATAAAACTTGATGCATTTGGGGAGAAGTGCGTCTGGAACATGACACTTTTGAGTATTTAGAAAAATGTTGAAAAAATTTTTATTCGCAGTTTAGAAAAAGTGTAAATAATTCATTTAATTTACCGTAAAGTCTCATGTACAAGACGCATCTTATACGCCGTCATAACTGTATTTTCGCATTCTATAATAAGTCGCAAATCCAAATTAAATAAAAATGATTGTTTATTTTCAAGGATGGAGTTGACCACTTGTTTTTCCAATTTTGAACCTCCACCCCATCGGAAGGAGGCAGAGTTGGTAGTTTTTATCTCGTTCTTATATATTTTAGAGCCAACTAAACTTTACGGTGCGTGTGCGTAAATTTCCACGGAGCGACTAAACAACTTACCAGGGTAGAACGTCCATGTCGGACGGATTCTGCTTGAGTTTGTTTTGATTTCAAGCTTTATTCTGGTTGAAAATTGTTTTTAATTATAATCAATTTTTTTTAACTCCACACAGACTAGGAGCTGTGATTTGTTTCTAACATGGCAGTAGGGAGGGCGGTGTGCAATAGAGGGCTGTGGGCAGTAGGTAGGGCGCACGGTGTTTTTTTTTAAACAAAGACCTCAATGCTCTTCCATGTAACGAAAGCAGGACTCCTGATTTTTTTGAATTTTTTTTATAAAAACCAAGAAAACCTGTTTATTGGTTTAAACTGGGTTCATTTGGTTTAAACCGTGGTTTTTATTTAAAATTTTTTTTTAATTTTTCTAAATTTTATAATAATCAAAAAATATATAAATTTTTATTTAATATAATAAAAAGCATTCGACTTACTCCATCAACTCTTAAGTGGCGATTCCACTGAATGATTGCCCTCAGCAATTGTAAGCAATTGATGGAATACGACCGGCAATTATAATTGCAGATGGCAAACAGTTTATTGCTGACTGTTGTCGTCATAATTGCTGTAACAATAAAGAACCAACAAATCGGTTTTTATTGCTGAAGTTTCAGGTGGAAAAAGACAAAAAATTCACTTTTTAATTTTTTTTCAAAAATTTGTCCTATTAAACAAGTTTAAAATGGTGTGAATTTCCATGTTATTCCTAGGCAATGGAATTACCCCAGATCAAAGCAATAGTTTTTCAGCAATAATTCATAGAGGATATCAATTGCTTTCAGGAATAATTACCGAAGAATTGCTGGGCGCAATCTCAGTGGAATTGCTACTTTAGGCAAACATTGGGCCAAAAAATCAATGGTTGTACCAAATATTGTAAAAATTACTTTACCAAATAAAAAAAAAACTGAATCACTACTAAATGGAAAACGTAAGCTATGATTCAATGCAAATGAGCCTGAAAAAGAAATAAGTTAAAGACGCTCCAAGTACGTCAAGAATCAGAAAAGCGTTTAATTTAAAATATTTTATGGACTTTTTTTGTAATAAAATTTGTTTTTTGACTAAAGTTTCTTCAAAATTATATTTAAAAAAAAAAAAAAAAAAAAATTATAATTCGGGTTTTATTTGGTTTAAATCACCTGGTTTAAAAAAAAACCGGGTGGTTTAAATCAGCTTTTGGTTTTTATAAGCCGGCAGTTATTGGGTGAATACGGAATGGGCTGGAGAGGGCAGACGTAGTGTCTGGTTTCTTGATTTAGTTACAAATTCTATCATTTTATTCCTTCATAGATTTGTCACTCATTTGATGAGACGATTACAGACGAGTCAAGTTCGTGGAATTTCTATCAAGTTACAAGAAGAAGAGAGGGAACGTCGGGACAACTACGTACCAGAGGAATCTGCTTTGGAAAGAGACATCATCGAAGTTGATCAGCAGACAAAGGATATGTTGAAGATGATGGATTTCCATAACTTACCAGGTTTACAACTGACCCAAGTGACTTCTGGAACAGCCCCAGGCTTCCCCCGAAGAACTTAAATTTTAACATCGGAAGGCATTCTAAGTGCAACATCTTACCTATACTCCATCATAAGTTTTATACGTTATTGATTAGTTCCAGAGTCCACCTAGGAATAAAATATTGGGAAGTATTGTTGTATCCTCCAGCAACGTCTGTATTTATATTTTAAGCCGAATTTGATTTGAAAGAGATGTATGAAATCAGCATTCAAGAGTTACGAAGGCATCGGATAAATAACTAAAACGCTGGTTTTAAGTCTCGTAAAATGGGATGAAGCGGGACAGTTGGGATGGGTTGCAATTTGATGTTTTGCAAGTTGTAATGAGCTTGTTGTAATTGTATAATGTTATACTGCCGTTTCAGAACCTAACCTAATCAAGGAAAGTGGTAAAAGAGTGAAAACTTTGTCTCCAGGTCAGCCAAAAGAGTAGTAACCTTTTCATATTGCACACTTTCACAGAAGCATGAAGGAGAAGTGCGAAAATCCTCCCCAGAAAGTGTAAAGAACCAATTACAGAAGCGCAGAAAAACAGGTCTCACCCGAAAAAATTTCATACTTGAGCACTTTCACAAGTCTTTACAAAAGTGTGAAAACGCCCCAAAATTCAAATTTTGCCAATGAGACTCCAAAGCGGGACGAAGTGTGAAAGTGTGAAAGTTATCAGATAATTTTTTCACACTTGTTTACAGGGTTCGTGATAATTATCAATGTTTTGCTCGTATCCAAAGTGAACACAAAGTAACTTGTATAGGGATGTTATTTATACACAGGAACAGAATAAGATTTGAGGTAGATTCAGTAATGGATACCACAGGAACAATATTTTTACTAGGAAAGTATTCAGGTCAGGAACAGGAATAAATCAGGAACAGTGCTTAGTAGGATGATAGAAACAGGTCAGGAACAGTACTTGGTAGGATGATAGAAACAGGCCAGGAACAGGAACAAGAGTTAGCAGGAATTGATTCAAGTATTATCCAGTCGATAGGTGCACTAAAGTGATAACAACTTGAAAAACAATAAAACTGTTAATAAAAAATAATTACAATTAAATTTGTATTGAATGTAATTAGAAAATAAGAGCGAAAATTTGAGCGACCTTCCTCTTTGAATTCTACTTGAACACTGATTTAATTTAAAGAAAAATGGGTGCTTATGGATTGCATAAATAATATTTATAAAAGAATAAATAAATTTCACTAGGTATTGTTTCGTTGGCAACGGCACTGAACATACTCCCCGCCTTGAAATACTCATTTCAAATTAAAACAAGCGTCAACCCAAGTCCAAACTTATCGCAAAGAGAACACTAGGATTTGTTACATTTTATAATGGGAACTGTTTAGTAGTTTAGTACCGGGTCCCGACTTGCAAGCCAAAAGAACTGTTTAGTGGGTTAACACCGGGTCTCGCACTTGCAAGTTAAATGAAAACAAGATCGCTAAATGAAAACCAGGGACAGTTAGAAAGGGAGATTATGGTAGTTTTATAGGGTGGGAGTAATCGAGGTTGGTTGATCAATCGGCAACTAACATAACTTGTGGATAGGTCTTTTTATCAATCCACTGGATACGCGCAAAGTAACCACTCGAACATGTCCGTTTTGATCAGGATGAATTTCGACAACACGAGCGAGAGGCCATTTAGTAGTAGAAACTGTGTCAGTCTTCACGAGAACCAAATCATTAATTTCGATATTTTCTTTAGAATTCATCCATTTCGGTTTTTGCTGGAGTCTGGTGAGAAACTCTTGAGACCATCGCTTCCAGAAATGCTGTACTAATTGTTGAACATATTGGCATCGTCCCAATCTGTTTGTTACAGCTTCAGAGTAGTCTGATTCTTCGATTGATAAGAGCGATCCGCCGATGAGAGAATGAGCTGGATAATGAGGTGCTGATGGTGGATTGAATTTCCATTTTATTCCTTCGTTTGATAAATGATCGCCAACGATTTGTTTGTGATTCTTCGATTTAGTGAATTCCGCAAATTCTCTCAATTGAGATGCTGCACCGACGAAATTAGTAACATTGTCACTAAACATTTCGGCAGGTCGTTCTCTACGAGATATGAACCTGTTGAAGGCTGCTAGAAATGCTTCAAAAGAAAGACTTGATACAATTTCCAAGTGTATTGCTCGAGTTGAGAAACAAATGAATAAAGCAAGATATGCTTTATAAGTGAACTTGCTGCGGGTGGAATTGCTTTTAAGGTGAATGGTCCATCGAAATCAACACCTGTTGAAGTGAATGGTCGAGATGGATTCACACGAGCAGTTGGCAAATTTCCCATCAATTGAGTCATCGTTAATGCTCGTCGCTTGGCACAGATGACACATCTTTTGATTCGAAATCGAATGGAGTCTCGAGCTTGTATGATCCAATAATTTTCTGATAAAATTCCATGTACCAGCTGAGGTCCTCCATGGAATGATCTGCCATGAGCATCTTGCATTAAGAGATTAGTCAAATGATGATTTTTGTCGACAGAAACAGCTGCGTGTAACAGTCGACCTCCTACTCGTAAAATTCTGCAATTATCTAAAAATGGAGATAAAGGGATTAGTTTGCTTGTTGACGGCAATAGTTTATTTTTCTTTATGCTTGAAACTTCCGGGCCAAAAACTTCCGGTCACGCTGAGCCACGAGTAAACAAGTTTTTAATGCGAAGTCTAGTTCAATTGATGAAATAGTGCCAGTGGTTAGTGGTGTTGCTTTCATTTTTGCTCGACAATTCGTTACAAATCGGAATAAGCAGCTGATTATTCTTTTCAATCGAATGAGTGAAGAAAAGTCTTGAACAACATCAGTAGAAATTTCAACTGTTGCCACAAATAGTGAATGTCTTTCTTCGAGAAAATGAGAAAGTGAAGTGCCTTCAATGGGATAGAAAGGTCGAGGTTCGTCATCAGTGAGCCACAAAGGTTCATTCCACCATAATGGATGGTGAATGAGTTCCTCTGGAGAAATTCTTCGGGATGCACAGTCTGCTGGATTCTCTGAGCTTCTTACGTAGTTCCAAGATTCTCTAGGTAGTATTTCTTGAATCTTAGCTACTCGATTACCAACAAAGGTCTTCCATTTCGAAGGTGTTGAGCTTAACCAATCTAAAACAATCTTAGAGTCAGTGCTTGAACCGTGGAAAATCTTAGTTGTAGGAAACCTTGAACGGTTTTCAAGAGTTCTGCCAGGAGTAACACTCCACAAAGTACCAATCGAAGGAGGGAAACAGTTTTTACTGGAGCGACCCTTGTTTTAGAAGTTACGAGTGATGTATTGACGTTTCCATTCTGAGATTTTGCTCGACTATAGACAACTGCTGAGCATGCCTTTTCTGATGCATCACAGCATCCATACAATTCAATAATAACTGTCCAAGCTGGTTGTAAACTTCTTTTCAGTCTTATTACTTCGAGAGTAGACAATGACTCCTTGATAGGATGAATTTTGGAGCAATTTCATTCCAGTCAGTTTCTTCCTTCCAAAGTTGTTGCATTAAAATCTTCGTAGATATGATGACTGGAGCGAGCCAACCCATTGGATCAAATAAGCGGGATACTTCAGAAAGCATTTCTTTCTTTGTGAGTTGAACATCCTTTTGATAAGGTTGAACCTTGAAGAAGTATTCATCCTTCGAAGTATTCCAATGTAATCCGAGGGTTTTCACAACAGAGTCATCATCCATCGATAATTCAGGGTTCGATTCATGTAATTCTGGAGGAACATCGATAAGAGCTGATATTTCATTTGAAGCGAATTTTCTTAGAGACATCCCAGCTCGTTCAGTCATCTCACGAACTTGTCTGATTAGTTCTCTTGCTTATGTAATTGATCGTTTACCGCTCATGCAGTCATCCATGTAGAAGTCCTTGAGAAGTACTGAGGCTGCAAACGGAAATGATTCTTCTTCATCTTGGGCTAATTGACGTAAGACTCGTGTAGCCAAAAATGAAGCAGCAGAGGTACCATAGGTAACAGTACAGAGTTTGAATTCTTTTATTGGATTTTCATCATTTGCTCTCCAAACTATTCATTTTAAGTTTTGCTGTGAAGAATTTACAATTATTTGACGATACATTTTCGCAATATCTGCAGTGAATGCTACCACATGACAACGAAAACGCATGAGTATAGTATGTAAAGAGTCTTGAATAGTTGGGCCAATCATTTGGGCATCATTAAAAGAAAATCCATTTGAAGTTTTTGCAGATGCGTCAAATACAACTCTAAATTTTTTCATCTCGATGTCACTGTTTTTCAGTACAAAGTGATGTGGGAGAAAGACACGAAATGGTGCGTGATCTTTCTCAGCTGAACTGATTATTCATATGTCCCAGTGATTCGTATTCATTCATGAACTCTTGGTAAGCCTTTCAAGTTTTTGGGTTTGTTCGGAATCGCTTCTCCACTTGAAGAAATTTACGAACTGCATTTTCTCGGCTTGATCCGATAGGGATCTTCGGGTTCTTCATTGGTATTTTAACAATGTAGCGGCCAGTAGAATCACTTGAATGTGTGTTCTGAAAGTGGCGTTCACAAGCTTGCTCTTCTGGTGTCAAAATTGGAACTTCAGGTAGAGATTCATTTCCCCGAATGTTTTCAAGGCTTCATCAATTCTGATCTCCACTGAATTTTCTCGGAGTGTTGGTGCTGGATAATTACTACTGCCGCCGATAATCCAACTAACCTTTGTTTCCACAGCGCATGGACTGCCTGGTGGTCCCTTGATTTTTCTGGAACCTACCAGAGAGAAGAACACATCGACACCCAATAATATACAATTTCACCAGGTACATCGAATTGTGGATCAGCCAGCTGAAACCCTCGAATGTGAGACCAACCAGAACGATCGAGTGCGTGCTGTGGAAGCTTGTCTGTGATTTTCTGCACTATGAAAGCCTTGCAATTGAATGTGAAGTCCGAAAGAAAGTGCGGTTTTATTACTAGGCTTGCAAATCCCCTCGTTCTTCAAGTTGATGTGGATTCAAATCCAGTTATTGGTGCATTAAATGGGGTTCTTGAGAAACTAAGTTGCTTTAATCCTCTTTCTGTTAAGAACTGCCCATGAGAACCGCTGTCAATGAAAGCTCGGAGGTTGATCCAATGTCCCATCTTGTTTTGAACAGATACAAGCACGGTAGCAAGAATAGAAGAGAAGTTTGCAGAGATATGATGAACCTGTTGTTTGGCAGATTCTAAATGTAAGATGTTGTGGTGCTTCTCCTTGAATTTGTTGCATCTTCTCTCACTCGAGCAATTGGAAGTGAAATGTCCATGTCGAAGACAGTTGAAGCAAAGTCCAGCCTTCTGAACAGTTGCGGATCTTTCTTGAGGTGATTTTGTTAACAATATTGCGCATTTGTAATGTGGATGCTTTTCTGTGCATAATTTGCACTGAGTTAGATGGCTAGAATCTTGTGATGAATTCCCAGTTGTATGGAAAGACTCAAAGTTTCCATGATGAGATTGAAATGAGCGTTGTGGTTTTCTGGGTTCATGTTTTGTCTCTGACTTCGGTTTGGTGCCGCTTGCCATGAGAGATCGAGCACGTTGTTCCAAGAAATCCAATAATTCTCTGCATGATGGGACGGAAGTGTCCTTCAGACTCATCTCCCAAAATTCACGAGATACAGGATCCAATTTCTGAGATACTAGAAAAACCAAAGCTGCATCCCATCTGTCTTGAATGGTGATTGCATCTAAGGCTTTTTCACATTCCATTGTTGAATCAAAGACCGGATAGTACTTGAATTGTTTGAATGGATGAATGGATGACCGGCGAACTTGCGCATGATACTAAGAAATAGTTCTCGCCCATTCTGGAATCGGTTCTGGATAATATGCCACTCAATCTCGTAGTTGGCATCGGTAATGCTGAATGACTTGGTAAGCTTCGCTGCAGATCCTGTCAGACTTGACTGAAGGTATGTCAACTTCTGTGCATCGGATAGGGAAGCATTGTTGTGGATTGTGGTGATGAACATATCGCGGAAGGAGACCCAATCGTTCACGTCACCTGAGAATGTTGGGAGAGAAATCCTGGGAAGTCGGATGTCAGATACCTGGAGCATTCTTGAAGTTTGACACTTGAGGAATTGTAGCATCCGTTGTGTCAGGTTTGGGAAGAATGGCACGAATCTTCTGAAATCCGATGACGGCTCGGTCAGTGAGATCAAAGATTTCGTCCATCTTTTCATCTTGAGTATCTAAATCTTCTGGAGTGCAGATTGTCAAAATTCTGTCGTGGAGACTGATGATTCCCTGAGACAGGTCATGAGTTTTATTGAGGTAATAGTTGATGTCAATTAACTCCAACGGCTTTTTCGCGTTCTCCTGGATAAGCTTCTCAAACTTCAGCAGCCTCTTCACCTTATTCTTCCTATCTGTCTTCAGCTTCTCGAACTCGGAAAGGACCATTGTGATTCGCTAACTAGTGAGAATAGAAAAGAGAGTACCTTGTATCCAAATGGAATAGTACGATCGTGAATGCGCCAGGTAGATGTATAATATCCGGCTCGAAGGACCAATGTTTTCCTCGTATCCAAACTGAACACAAAGTAACTTGTATAGGGATGTTATTTATACACAGGAACAGAATAAGATTTGAGGTAGATTCAGTAATGGATACCACAGGAACAATATTTTTACTAGGAAAGTATTCAGGTCAGGAACAGGAATAAATCAGGAACAGTGCTTAGTAGGATGATAGAAACAGGTCAGGAACAGTACTTGGTAGGAGGATAGAAACAGGCCAGGAACAGGAACAAGAGTTAGCAGGAATTGATTCAAGTATTATCCAGTGGATATGTGCACTAAAGTGATAACAACTTGAAAAACAATAAAACTGTTAATAAAAAATAATTACCATTAAATTTGTATTGAATGTAATTAGAAAATAAGAGAGTGGAAATTTGAGCGACCTTCCTCCCTGAATTCTAATTGAACACTGATTTAATTTAAAGAAAAATGGGCGCTTATGAACTGCATAAATAATATTTATAAAGGAATAAATAAATTTCACTAGGTATTGTTTCGTTGGCAACGCGCACTGAACAATCAATGAAAATTATGATTTATTTTTATTTTTTCAAATCAATAAACGCGTTGCATATTTCGCATACAAATTCATTCAAATAAATAACCATTCTTATCAACCACTTTTATGACTATGGGTGGTCTGTCTTCGGTTCGAGCTTTTCGAATAACTCTTAAGTAAAAAAAATAATGTCGCGTTTTGATTTTCTACATAAGAATTAGAGCTTATTAATGTTTTTGATATTTGTGGAAGTAATTGTCAAGCAAAATGCCTAAAGGGAAAGATCCTTATTTGGGATCACTTTATTTCCAGTAAGAAAGAAAATAATCCCATTGAACCATTATTGAATATTATCTGTATAAAACCAATTTATCATAAATAAAAAGTGCTGGTTTTAGCAGTATATGTTCAAGTGATACCGGTTGTCTATCCCTAAATCATATGACTTTATTCGGTATATATTGTATGCAGAGTAAACGCACACAAATTTCATATTCAATATATGTGCATCAAACTCGATTTCTTAGATGTGCATTATGATTATACATTTCGAATCTATATTTTCTACTCGAAACTTTAGATATATAAAATGCGAATATTTCCATTTACTGGTTAAAATTATGCATTTTAAGTGTATAACAAGTGAATACTTATATTTATCAAGCTCTTTATTTTTTACCGTCCGTGTCCTACTTTTGTTCTCTTCTGTCTTGTTTTGTACTTCATTCAGTGCAGAACGTGAAACAGAACATGAAGAATTCCAAAAGTTATAAGAATTTTTCAGTGATATTGTTTAAGTTAGAAAATCGATTTGCTGTTGTACCGTCAGATTAGCTAGATTTTCACCAAGGTTGAGTGGTTTATTGTTCTTGGCCGTCACCGGGTACGAAAACTGTTTCAGTACTTGTGAAATCATCTGACTCAATACCAGCCGATAATTGGAAAAAATATGAAGCTGATCTAAATGTTTTGGTAAGTTCAAATAAGCATCGCATAATTTGTTCATTACTTGAAGTTATGCCGAATGTAATTCTATAAAAATTCAACTTATTTTTACTATTATAGACTTGTATGAGAAAGCAGTCAAAAAATCAAGCGCATTACGAACAGTCGAATTATTAGATACAAGTGAAAGTGAGCGAGGAAGATTTCAACTTATAGCCCTGGAGCTAATTTGCGACAAATTGATTCTCTATTTCAAGTTGTAATGACAGGTGAGCATATATTTTAACAATTGATTAATATCAATATGGGATGGGACTTCTACATCGAGGTATGTTTTTTCAACACATGACGAACCAAGTGTCGACAATGAATTGAACGTACTGACTTTAGTAAACACAACTTCTTTGGAAAACATACAGTAAGAGCAAAGAGGTAAAACAATGCGTATACGTGGAACATCTCAAAAAATAATTTTTAATATTTATACGCAGAGTTTCAAAAGATGATGTTCAAGAATTTGGAAGAAATCAAGGAACAAAACAACTATAGTTAATTCATTCACTGTTATTTATTATGATTTCAAATTATTGATAAATTAATTTTCAAATTGTATTGTAATTAAATTCTGATATATTACTAGTGTTATACGCTTTCTAATTATACAATATTTACCACATTTAAAAAAAGATGCATACAGGGAATTGGGAATATATATATAGTTTATATGCATTAAAAATATGCTGCTTATTTTTGTACGCTTTACATGCATATATCAGTTAACATTTGTTTTGGAGTGAATAAAAAACTATTATAAAAATGTGCATTTTGGACGAATTGAAAAATCATTTGCATATTCTTATGACGTTGTTTATGTATACATTATTTACATAACTTAATATGACCGTGAATTGTGTATATATTACCTTTGCAGAATATGTGAATATTACGTGCATTAAAAAAGCGCAGTATATTCATGTACGCTGCTTATGTATATAATATGAGGTGTATATAACACATACGAAACTTGGGCAACTAGACACCTTTTATATGGCAAGTTTACAACTAATTCTCCGTCAATTTAAAACGTGCCTCAAAACTTCTGATTTTCGCCCAATTGTTTTAAAGATTTTGATCAATGAAATTGCTAACGTTTGATAGCAATTATTATTTATTGGCTTTTTATTTATGACATTAATAACGCATTGATAGCGTTTATATTGTGCCTGCACAAAATTAAATAACCCTTCAAAATGAAATTTCGGAATTTTTGAAATTTAGCCTTATTTGATTGTTTTCCCGTTTGGATTATTTAATTAAAAACTCAAGTAAGAAGTAACTTCAAAACTAGCACTCACCCGTTTCCTCCTCACACTTTTGGTCACTAGTACAGAAAGAGTTGAAATATTTTCAAGTGTGAATTGTATGGAGGTCTCACCCTCTTTAGCTTCACACTCATGCGCGCTTCAACCTTAGAGTAATAAAATTATAATAACTAGAGGGAGCATTACAAAATGAAACTCAAAAATAACGGAATACACAGGATGGCATTGAGTGACAATCCGGTCAACAAAAGTGATCCGTTACCACACATTTATACATACATTTAGGCTAATTTCTTGCGAATTTTAAAATTTAATTGAAATAAGAAAAACTAACCCTAGTGCATCCTGAGGCTGAAGTATTTAGTTTAACATTATGGAAAAATTGTCACTGGAGATTAATTGACTGAAGAGGATTCCCGCACCATAAATTTTCAAGTTATTGTAGGGTGAGGTCTTTCACTCCAAAAAATGAATTAACTTTATTATTTCACTGATCAAACCAAACTGATTTGATATTTTGTCAAACCTCAATTATTCAAATATATCTCTGAAGTAATGAGTCAAACTTTGAAGACAATAAGTGAGCTCACGCATTTACTATCATCATCAATCTGTAGGTCATCTTTGTGTCTTTCTGGTAAGTTCATTGATATAATTTTGTTGCAAATAATTAAATTGTTTGATTTCAGTAAAGTTGTTCGGATTGTGATATTGAGTCATAGGATCAAAGTACCCTTGGTGTTATAAAATTAAATACTATAATTGGATCTGCTCAAATACGATCTTGTATCATTCGAAGTTGAACTGAATTGCCAAAACTAGCTTCAGTTAGTTTACACAACTAAAACTAGAGTAAGAGTTTACCATAATGTTAGTTAGGTTTGATTTCAAGGTCTGGTGCCTACAAAACATTCGTAATTCTGGAGTGAAAGGGCATCGCCTACAGGAAGATAATGTTTTTCAATTAATTAACTCAGTAATTATACAGAAAACCAAAATTAAATTTTTTCACATTGCTAAAACTGCCACTCTATCTCTTAACCCCACCACAAGTAATCCAACTAACAAAATTGTTTATTTCATGACAATAGTTAATTTTTACTGCAGTTTTTACCTCTTGTATCAGATTCCTCTAATATCGACGAATAACAAATTTAAAAACGTAGAAGTGAACTCTTAAAAATTAATCCCGAAATTTTTTGTAGAGTAGTCTTGGTATTGTTAGAATTAATTTTGCGATATTTTAATTACAGTAGAGTTCTCATGGTAACGGGTCACTTTTGTTGACCGGATTGTCACTCAATGCCCTCTTGTGTATTCCGTTATTTTTGAGTTTTATTTTGTAATGCTCCCACTAGTTATTATAGTATTATTACTCTAAGGCTTCAACCTTAAAGTGTGCAATAAAGTCATCTGTGAAAGTGTGAAACTAAAAAGGTTGACCCCTAGTATCTATTTTGATTAATTCCTGATTCTCTAAAAATCTGATTTGTTAGGTTCCTGTGCATATTGAATTGAACAAAGTACCATATCATGCATAATCTGTGAACACTTTAATTATTTTGACACATAGATTGCATAGCAAAAAAATAAAAACCGTCCACATATTCTGCATGGCATCAGCATACTTAAGTAACTAATCCCTACTAAAAGTTAAGCAAAAACTCGAAGTGTTAATTTAAATAGCTCGGTGTATAAACCGAGTGTTTGCATAATAAACCAATTTTCTATAGAATAAGGGTATACCCCTCGCAGGGCTATACCCTTCAATGTGATAATTTGGTAAAAGTTGATATTTGATATAGTTTACCACTTTTTATCGACTTTTACCTTTGCGGGAAACATCCACCCAATCAAATGACAATGCCAAATTCAAAAATTTAACCAGCTCGGTTTTTTTAACGGGTAATAACAACAAATTGTCAAAATGAAAACAGCATTTTTCAACATGTTGCATGTTGTTAGTACAGTTGGTCAATCATAAACATAAAAGTTTACCTCTGTGTGTTTGTTTGTCCGGTCTCCTTATACAGTGAATTTTTTTCAAACCTCCCCGAAACAAAAAGTCAACGCCATGGCAATTTCATTAAATTACTTTCCAACTGATGATCGGTCATAACTTATACCTCTACATTCTGCTTTCATCTCACCAATTTCACCAATTTTTTTCTTATCTTTGTGTTGTTTCCATGAAAATTGAATTTTGGAAATAGGAAGTTTGAAATAATTCACTAGATTCCGTAGATTTTTTTTGTCAATTGAATTAAACTATTGCCGAATTTCACTGTAGTTCCTCCAGATTTGTTTATTTTAGAAAATAATCAATTTCAAAAATGTGAGGTTTGGAAAAAATTCACTGTATAATATATATTATTAAAAATAAGACTACTGCAGTGTTCAGTTAACTATGCTATATGGTTAGCAGTGAGGCTCTCTAAGTGGCGGTACTGGGTTCGATTCCGACGGTTGTGTGTAAATTTTTTTTTTTTTCGAGTTTAACTGAAAAAATATATGGGAATAGAGGTTTAACCTAAAAAAATTTCTTTACAAAAGTTGTTCAAAAAACGATTTTCTATAGTTGTAAGCTTTTTATTCAATTAATCGCTCTATTTGTACACCTGGAGCGATTTATTTGCATTCGTAAAACTACTTTTCACAATTACCAACAAAAGTGTGCTAATTGTGAAAACTAGGTGTGGTAATTGTGAAAAGTTAGATAGAATTAATTTACGGTCATTTCAACTTAAACTTTTTTCATAAAGTGATAGAGAATATCATACTGATGTTGATAGTGAAAACTAGAACATGATCCGCTTTTCTGGCTATTTATGGGAACCTTCTAAGTATTTATGGAAACCTAAGTATAAAACTATTATCTAAGTATAAAACTCAAGTCTTTGATCCCATGCCAAAAGCATTGGGTTTTTTAAATTTCACAATTGCCACACGTTTGAGGATTTTGTGTGGTAATTGTGAAACTTGAATAACTAATTCAAAAATTAATAAATAAATAAATTTTTTTCGGAAAGTCAATCTAGTACTTCTAGGCTATCGATTGACAAAAGCTCAAAAACTTACAATGAATGCAGCAGCTGCAGTCTCCAACTATCCAACAGTGCTCCAGAACTCTTCAATTTGAATTTTTTTTCACTTTTAGTTTTTCTCAATTATTAATTAAGTTTTATGAAATTTAAAAAAATTCCAACTGCCCAAGGATAGACAGATGTATTGTCTATATTTTCAAAAAAAAAACTCCCGCTAAAGTCTCACTTAACACAAATTTTTTGAACTTTTCACAATTACCACACTTTCACAATTAGCACACATGTCCCTACTCTCTTCATTTTATTAACCTTCCGACAGACAACCCCCCTCGGCCTTAAATTTTTGAATTTAGGAATCGGTTCGGTTCGGTTCGTAGCTGAACCTGGTTCGGTTCCGTTCGGGAAGTTCGGCGAACCTGAATGTTTGGATATTAAATGGGGCAAGGTTCGGGATGGGTTCAGTGCGGGTTCGGCTCGAGAGAGTAAAATATTAAATGAGAGTCGGGTTCAGTTCTGTTCGATAGAGTCGAGGTTCGGTGCGAGTTCGGTGCGCTAAAGTAAAATTTGAAATTGGTTCGGGTTCGGCTCGGTTCGATATAGTCGAGGTTCGATCCGGGTACGGTGCGGAAAATTTTTTGTGGACTAGATTCGGGTTAGGAAGGTTCGGCAAACCTCAAAAGCCCATGTGTGAGCTAAAGTAAAATTCTAAAGCTGCCTTTCATACCCCGTCTTTACAAAACTTACACGAAAAATTTCTTTCTATTTGTTTCATAATTTCAGTTGTTTATTTTCGACAAATAAATACCACAGAAATGAGTCACCATTGGTTAAAATATACCATTCATAAAGAAAACATAAGAATTCATTGATTCTGTAATTTTTATACTTCGTAAATTATTGAATTTAAACGGTATACGAATACCCATATAACTAATTGCAAGTGAATAATATTATGCGTAATATTATTCATTATTATAAATCGACTTTACACAATGTATCGAAAAAGAGCAACCAGGTTTTCATTAATTGCGCCTCTTCGAAAGGTCATAACTCCTTACGGTTTTGACATGGGCAGCTCGTGGCAGCTGTAAACACAGATCATGGTGTGCACATAATTGTGTAATATTCAATTACTGTCTTTGAGCCTGGGGTTTTGTGGAGTTTTAAATGAAAAATCAACTAATGTACTTCCATGTTAAATCTTAACTTGGAAGGGCCGTCGCTACTGGATACTTCAACCAAACCTCACCAAATTTTATGAGTAATTTCTATTAGCCCTACTTAATAATTTGTAGTGATCAAAGCTGGAATTGATATAGATGACAAATGACACTTTTGGCCAAAGATTATAGAAAAAAACCTGTGCTACCATAGGAATAAAAATAAAAATATATATATAAAAAAATTGTTTTTCAAAAATTAATATTTTTTATGGTTTATCATCACGTTAGTCTGAAATTCTTTGCATCCTTTGCGCCATCTGCTCTGTGATACACCAATTGAGCCAAAAATTTGCATTTGAATTTTTAAAACTAATACCAAGGTGCCATATTTTTTAGTTTTTGAAATGTTGCCTCTTTGCTCTTTCTATTTTTTTTTAAATAAAATAAAATTTCTTTTTGTCATATGAACACTTGGACCATGTAGGGTCTTATTCGACACTTAATACTTTTATAAGTAATAACTGAATGCAACAAATAACATTTTGACAAACCATCAAACTTATTTTTATAAAAAAATTGTTTTTTTCTTCTTCTAACCATTGGTATTACGTTGCATTGAGTTCTTATATGGTAAAAATATTTATTTGAAAATTTATTAAAAATCGAAAACGCAAAATTTTGAAAAACTAAAAAATATGACACCTTGGTATTAATTTTAACTATTTAAACACAAATTTTTGTCTGAATTCGTCCATCATAAAGCAAATGGCACACAGTAAAGCGAAGAATCTCAGACTAACAAGATGACAAAGCATAGTAAGAAATTTTTTTTTTTGAATTTTAAATATTTTTATTTTAGCTCTAAAAATAGTTTGATGGGTACAGTGCTGCTCCCAAGAGTAGTAGGAGTTGAGCAATACCCAACGCAATCAAAATGTTTGTTTTTTACATACTCTTTTTCAAAATTTAATAAAAATTGAAATAAATTTACTAGTTTTTTAATACTGGCCTTATCAGACATTTCTACCTCTGAATCATTTCGAATTGGATAGTCAAAATGTTCTCGGGACAGATACCCCAAAACAAGTAGATTTAAATGTCATTTATGCCTAATAGTTGCCGTTGATTGCACAACAGCAACGAAATGACTGGATTTTACTTTCCGCAGTATTGTGTGAGATTGTGGTACAAATAAAAACTTTCTTCAGTAGAGAAAGTTGATACTTTCCTCAAAAAATGAAAACTTGTGTTTGACGATATTGCAGTTTTTTCGATATGGCTACCGGTGAAGAGATTTTTTGTTTACCGTTTACAGCTTAAATACACATCACATGTCAGTGGATAAAATATCTGTAGATTTTACTTTCACTAATTGCGTTGCAGTGCTTAAAATTGGCGAAAATGTAAAATACCAGACTTTCACTTTGGCGAAAGTCAATGCAGAAATGGGCTTAAAAATCACAAAAACCGGCAAATTTTTCCGGAGTTTTAACAAGTGTCCCGCATGGCTCAGGTTTAGGTGTGAGCCAGAGCCAAGCCCTAGTTTTGAAATTAGTTATAAATGCTATCTAATCGAGTTCACTTCCATGAAGTGGTTTCTAATGAGATATAAACTATATCCAGCCATTACGAACTAATTTTGTGTTTCTAATGAGTTATACAGCATCATCCAACAAAAAGTACCTATCCTTTCTTTCGCTTTCACCAAATTTAGAAAAAGGCAGCCAACACACTATTGTGAAAGTAGGAGTGAAGTTAGCCGACTAAAATTATTTTAGACTGCAATTTTAAAATTAATGAAAAAGTCTGCATATTCTCAACATTTTTTTACAATGATCTCAGGTCCAAAGGTAAGACAAATAGCTATGTTGTGGCTAGCTGTCGGATCGCCTGAGTAACATTATAAGGTTAAGGTGAACAAATTACTAATAGTTCACTAATAACTAATTAGTTCACTCAGTGAACCTAGTTTTGTTTTACACGTACTACCATTTATAATTATGTGACTTAACTTAACATCATTTATGTTAATTTGGTTTTCAAAAATTGTCTATTTTCATTGGTAAAGTAATCAGCTTTGACTCACCTGTTCCTCAGTTGATGTCGCTTTAAATGAAATTTAGTATAATTCAAAACGGTAAGCTAATTTTAATTAAATTAAACCAGTTCTTCAATTAATCAATTACAAATTATCAATAGATATTACAAATTAATCAATTAGAAATTTTTGTTGCTTTGCAGTTTTCTTTTTTGAATTTGAAAAATAAGACAAACTCTCTCACTTTAGATTTCTCGCGCGGTCATTATCAACATACCACTGTTCTTTTCAGTGGAAGTAAGAAAAAGGATCGGTACTTTTTGTTTGATGATGTATCATTCAACAAAAAGCCACAACATAGCTTTTTGTCTTATTTTTGAACCTGAGATCATTCTAATAAAATGTTGAGGATATGCAGACTTTTTCATTAATTTTAAAATTGCAGTCTAAAATAATTTTAGTTAGCTAACTTCACCCCTACTTTTACATTAGTGTGTTGACTGCCTTTTTCTGAATTTGGTGAAACGAAAGAAAGGATCGGTACTTTTTGTTGGATGATGCTGTATACAGTATGTTACACATTAAAGTTTACTGTTCTTTCTTCGCCTTTTCCCAAAAATGACCAAGGTGACTTGAGGTGCGCGTAGAATCAAAAAGTGGAGGGAACTTAGCCAACATGTAACAAATTGACAATAGCTGAGAAGTAAATTGACCAGGATTTGAATTAACTTCAAAACGTAAGATCTTGTAAAATAACTCATTGAAGGTTACTTTTCATTTCTGATACTGAATTTAATTAATTTGGACTCAGCAAATGAAAGTTTTTCACCACTGCAGGTTCTGTCACGTGATGGACTATCATTGTCCTTTGTAAGAATAACGTTTGTAACCTGAATTGAAATCCACATAGCTCAGAGCTAATTTTTAATTTAAGTTTTGAATATAAGGAATTTCATGAATACACAAATCTTCCGAGTCCAGATCAAATTAAATTCATTATCAGAAATTTATGAAAACGAACCTTCGGTGAGTTATTTTTCAAAATCTTATTAAGTTTTGAGGTTAATTAAAACCCTGGGCAATCGACTTATCACTATGGATCAATCAATAAATTTTTGACCTAGTGATTAAATCAAATAAATACTGATTGCTCAACCCGCGCTCCCTTAACTTCTCAGCTGCTGTCAATTTGTTGCATGTTGGCTAAGTTCCCTCCAGTTTTTTATTCTATGTGCGCATTAACTCACTTTGGTCATTTTTGGGGAAAGGCGAAGAAAGAACTGTAAACTTTAATGTGGAACATACTGTACAGGGCCCGCCAAATTAACCCGGGCCTTCTTTCTCCGTCTTTCACCAAAAACGGCTTAGGGCAGGAGATACACAATTAGTAAATAATGGAAGTGAAGTTTCGATTATATACTCTAATGCAAAGCAATGGAGCAAAGCAGAAAAACAGAGAGAGGGGTCGGCAGGTTCTCTGTTGAGTGGGGTGGAGCAGATGCCAAGGAATCGTACCCCATCCCTCGAGTTGGTTATTTCTCTCAGTTAACCACCTTTTAGCATTACAGAATAGCGACTGTTTAAAAAAAAATCAAAATCAGATTTGATTCGACACGTTAATGCAAAGCAGTGCAAAGGATGAAAACAGAGAAGCAGAGAGAGGGGTCGGCAGGTTCTCTGTTGATTGAGCTGGAGTAAATAGATGCAAAGTGACTATACCCCATTCTTCGACTTTGAGTTCATTCTGTCAACTCTCTGCTGTTGTTAAATTAATTTTTGCTAAAGTATGTTAGCTCGAACGTACTCTAACTTCATTCCCTCCAACTTTTGTATTTCGCGCTATTTATTTGCTGTCTCAAATTTTATTTGGTGGAAGCGACTTTCTACTGTCCGGATTAATTTGGCGGGCCCTGTATAATTAGTGTAGATATAGATTCGTATAATTTTCTCCTATACGTATTCTCAAGAAAAGAGACGATATAACTCATTAGATATAAATACAGGGTTAGGCTGAATTTAGCAGACAATACAAAGGGGATTCCCCTCCCGCTCACACACCAAAAATTGATCCGAGCAAGAAATATTAGAGTTGTGCACCACCAACACATTAAAAGGATTATTTACATAGGAAATCTGAAAACTAGGAGCAAAAAAAGGAAAAGCTTGAAATCACGTAATTGTNAAATATTAGAGTTGTGCACCACCAACACATTAAAAGGGTAATTTACATAGAAAATCTGAAAACTAGGAGCAAAAAGAGGAAAAGCTTGAAATCACGTAATTGTATAATGTTTCAGCAATCTGTATCAGTTCATTCATGATAAACAAGTGATGAACTGAAAAGAAATTATAAAATTATCTATCGCCATAAATTGAATCGGGAAATTATAAAATCTACATATCTTAAAAATTTAATTTACCTATCACATATCACATATCGTATCCGATAAATTTAATTGGAGTATCTCAATAATCATATATCGGCATCTAAAATTTTTTATTACAATATTATGAAAATGAAATCGGCATCTGAAAAATTTAATCTGAAATCGGCATCGGGAGGGTTGTGGGATTCACTGGAGAACAGCGAATTATGGGAGGGCTACGAGAATCTACTGGAGGGCTGCGGGAAACTACGCGAGGGCTGCGGGAATCCAGGGGAGGGCTGCAAAAATTTCCGGAAATGCTGCGGGAACCCTCGGAAGTGCTGCGGCAACTGCTGGAGGGATGCGGGAAACTACTGGATGGCTGCGGGAATCCACAGTAGGGCTGCGGAAATTCCCGGAAATGCTGCGGGAATCCTCGGCAGTGCTGCGGGCACCCACGGGAGGGCTGTGGAAACCCTAGGGAGGGCTGCGGTTACCCACGGGAGGGCTGCGGGAACCGATGGGAGGCCAGTGGGAACCCAAGGGAGGGCTGCGGGAATCTATGGGAGGGCTGCGGGAACGTACGGGTGACCTGCGGGAACCAACTGGNCCCAAGGGAGGGCTGCGGGAATCTATGGGAGGGCTGCGGGAACGTACGGGTGACCTGCGGGAACCAACTGGAGGTTCACTTGATTTGTTCAAGTGAAGAAAAATTACACGGAATTATCAAATAATTCTTAAAATAATGATTAAAAANTTTAAAATGATGAAGTGGGATCCAGAAACAATCTTTGTTTAGGTAGAATCGGGCCAAAGTGTGCTTCCTTTGGCGCTGTTCTACAATATGTTGTTACTTACGTAGAGACGAGTCAAATCCATGTCCATCGCAGCAATTTGACACTTCACTAATAATTAGTGAAGTGTCAATGGTTGAAATTAAATACTTTCGGCAGTAGACAAATCAACAAAAAAATAAAAACTTAATTTGAAATAATTTAATTTTTTATTTGTTCAAATTTATTAATTAATTCGCGGTTAATGTAACCTTTTGGTTTGATGGGGCAAGTTGAAGCAGAATTCAGCATTGGAATTGGCTTTTTTCAAATTTTTGAAAAAAATCCAATTCCGAAAGTAGGTGGGAAAAGTAGGAAAACCCAATCCCGAAAGGGTCAATTCCAAAGTATGGTAGTCAAATTCTGAAACTTCGGCATTTGGCATTCTCAAATGCCAATTCCAATTCTCTCGCCGCGGGATAAAGTATGATAGTTCCAATTCCGAAAAACCGCACGTAGGAATTGGAATTTGGAAATCCAATTCCAAAATCCAATTCTAATTCNTTCCAATTCCGAAAAACCGCACGTAGGAATTGGAATTTGGAAATCCAATTCCAAAATCCAATTCTAATTCGGAAAAATGGTAGCAAAAAACACGAACAATTCCGAAAATTTTCGGAATTGGAACCCCCAATTCCGAAGTTTGGTATAAGCATTAAATTAAGAAAGTTTACTTGATTTTTTCTTGGAACGTTATGTATAGCAGCCAAATTCATAATTAATAAAACGTAAATAGGAAAGAAATACTAGCCATTACATTTAACACGAAGATGTATTAAGCCGAATATGCAGTCAATACAAAAAGTTTTGTTTTGCACAAATTTACATCCACTAACACGTGTGGTTTTCTCCGCATTTAACAATATTTCTCGCAATCGGAAAAATATTTTCACAGAAATTAAAAATATTAAAATTGCAATCTTTTTCGAATTTTCATATTAAGTAATCTAATCGAAAATAATGTAATTTATTTTTGGTTAATTAACTTACCTTAACTTTAGTAGTCGTATTCAATATCTCGAGTCTAACCGCTGATATTGTGTTCATTTGATTTGTTCAAGTGAAGTAAAATTACACGGAATTATCAAATAATTCTAAAAATAATCATTAAAAATTAAACTATCAAAGTGAGAAGTGTTAGCAGTCAATCGAATAAAAATTCTTTGAATCGATGAGTTTCCGTTAAAGTAGAAAAAGTTTTGCAGCGCAATTGTCTGGCGAGAATCTAAGCTGGCAGGAGTAGGATTGGGGATGAGAATAGAGGATTTATTTAGCATGTGCTTTTTCAGCAATGCTTTCTCCATCGTCTGCTAAATTCAGCCTAACCCTGTATGTTCTGTTAATTTGGTAATATTTTGTTACAGCACTTTAGTTACAATTGATTAACTATAAAGGAAAAATTATTGTTCAAACTCCTCAGTGTTTGTGAGTTTCATAATATGCGTGATTTCTTGGGACTTGAAGTGGTAGACAATGAATTTTGAAGTTATTTTATTTAAATTTTATGCTAAATAATCTTTGCCAATTGTGCGAAACTTAAACCAAAAATTATTTGATCCTAAAGATGGTAATTTCAATCGATTTTCATCATAAAATATGTGTATGTAATTTTTTCTTATACAAAAGCCTTTTATTTTGTCTACACCAGTCACTTTTTTGCATGTTTAAGTAAAACCGAACAATCTCTGCGAAAAAGGAATGTTTGAGTATACAGTGCATCTTTTCCAAACGCCTCAGTCGATCAAATGGTTACCAAGGTATTTTTCAAAAACACTGGGGACCATGATGGGAGAGACGGCACAAACAAAGAAAAAAATTTTTTCAATTGAAGAAAATTAATTTTTTTACGTAAATCGAATTAGTTTTTTCTTTAGATATGGTATCTACGTAGGATTAATTAAATTGCATAGAAACCCCCACATAGTTTTTGTTGATTTCGATTGTTTGTTTGAAAAAATATTTTATAGTTGAGGCGTTTTGGAAAAGACGCACTGTATATTGGAGATGTCGCATTGGAGTCCAAAATTATTAAATGTAATCCAAGTGCTACAGAGGAGCTATTGCTAAAAATCCGATTATTCAAACATAATTATGACCAACTACAAGCAAATGAACTTTTTTTTTAAAACTTTTTTGGACTTTTTACATTTTTTGAAAAAAAAACACATAATTTGCAAACTGCAAATTATATACATTTATATCAAGTTTTTATGAAATTCTTTTCTAAATTTTTGCTATTGCTAAAAATTTACAAGAATTGACTATCAATTTATTTCTGCTGATAAACATGCAGAATCTTGCTAAAAAGCTAAAAACTCTTAATAAAAAGTCAAAACAACACGTTGTTTAAAGATTTTTTTAAATAGTTGCTTTAATAATTGAATTCATCTAACCAAATAAAATTACAGATTATTTCGTCAGTTATGCACCCAGAATCAAGGCATAAATTATATTACCTCGTATAATCTTGAATATAGCTATTTGTTTTTGTGGAATTTGTAGAATTTTAAAATAATAACGCTAAAAAGAAGTCTTTCTCAAACTCTATAGAAATCTGTGTTGCTAAACTGCTTACCTTTTTACTTACAAAAACAGCATTTAAACAAATATTCTTTATATCTAAACTTCAGAAATTTAATATTATACAATTATACCATGTAAATACTCTGCAACAATGGCTGGGACATACTTACCGACACCTCACCCACTCGATCAACATCCCAACCTTTTCCTAAATATCGACAACAGAGTTCAGTCTGTGGGTAATTCACACAATAAATGTTTCCTGTGGAGTGTTCTTGCCCATCCAAAGATTGCTGGAGTACCCTCAACAAACCAGCATCGATACAAAATTGATAAAAAAGTGTCTTCATATACTAGACATTAGAAATGTGAACATGGATGGGATAACATTCCCAATTGCCCTTGAGCAGCTAGAGAAAGTTGAATCTCAAAACAATTTTTCACTAACTGTACTCGGATACAACATGGACAGTAAAGAAGATCAACCCATGTTTCACGCTATGGTCTCAAGCAAGAAGAAAATGTCAAAGAAACAGGAGGATAAAGAAAAGTTGGAAAACTTTTATATAATGCACAACAACACCAGCATCCTGTACAATACTAAGGCAAAAAAAAAGAAATTCATGTGGACCTAATGATGCTGATGCAAGGTAATAAGAACCATTTTATACTTATCAGAAGCCTTGAAGAGTACATGAAGCATCCCAACAACAAGGGAGGTTTTCGTGTTTGTCGAAATTGTCTGCAAAGTTTCATCACCGATCGTACTCTTGCAGAACATAAAAAACTATGTTCTTCCGTTGATCATCAGAAGACAAATTATCCAAACGAAGTTAGCAAGTTTACTTTTGACAAATGGAATCGTACTCAGCCTGTCCCGTTTCGCTTCTACTTGGACTTTGAAGCTTTCCTCCCGGAACATAACGAAGATAACCCCCAAATTACATCAAGACGTGTAAATCTTCACAAACCTTGTGGATATTCATGGATTTGCATCGATCATCAAGGAATCAGACATGCTGGGAATTATTACCATTGTGATAGTGACAATGAAGATGTGGCAGCGCAATGTGTCAGTGAAATTATCCAGTGTGCCCGCGAGTGTGAGAAACTTGTGGATAGTTATGAAGAACAGGCAAATCATATGTTGGAGGAAGTCGCAAATGATGAAGTTGTACAAGATGCTGAGCAAATTTGCTGTTTTTGCAAGAATCATTTTACCGATGAGGACAAAATAGTACGTCATCATTCTCATCTCCCTCCAGGTTTTGATTTTATCGGTCTCGCACATCAGAAATGTAATATTGCTGCTCAAGTAAAGAAAGACTTCCCGATTTTCGTCTATGACTTTGGATCGTACGATGTACATTTCATCGTACAATCTGTTGGAAAATTACAAAACATTGAAAAGATTGATGTTATCCTCAAGTCATCAGAGAAGTTTCTTTCTGCCATAATTCAGCCAAAACTCACAACAAAACAACTATCAAGTAATGAAATAATCAAGCACAGGCTGACATTAAAGTTCATTGACAGTTTGGGATTTACGCTAAAATCACTAGACAGTATGGTCACCATGATGAGCAGAGATTCAAAATACAAGTTCGACATTACAAGACAAGAATTTTCGGAAGAAGTTGCCAACGGAGCTGACATCAGTTTACTATTCAGGAAAGGAGCATATCCATATTCACTAATAAAGACTTGCAATGATTTTGACCGATCTGAACTACCGCTCAAGAAGGACTTTTATAACGATCTAACAGAAAAACCAGTTGAAGACGATGTATATGAACATGCAGGAAAAGTGTGGAAAAGCTTCAAAATCAAGAATATGGGAGACTGGCATGATCTCTACGTAAGACTCGATCTTTCTCTTTTTGCAGATGTGATGAAATCAATTCATGATATCATTATGACCAGCTATGAATTGGAGATTGTACATTACTTTAGCCTTGCTATGCTGGGACTTGACTGTCTCTTGAAGAAAAGCAAGATTCAACTGGATTTGATAACTGACTCAACCATGCATCTATGGATCGAAAAAGCAATTCGTGGAGGTTATGTAAGTGTCGGGAGTATACGATTCGCCAGAGCAAGTAACAAGTATATGGGATCAAAATTCAACACCCATGAACCCGTCTCATACATTATTTACATTGATGCAAACAACCTGTACGGCAAATCAATGAGTATGGCACTCCCCGTCGGAAACTTTCGATGGCTTGTTAGCATAGAACTGATTAAGCTAGATGTCTTAGCCTTCATAAATTCTCTTTCTGAAGATATCGGATGGCTACGGGAGGTAGACATGGAAATTGATCCCAGACTACATGACAAATTTAATGAATATCCCTCTGCACCATTGAAAAGAACTGTTACTCCGGATGAATTATCTAAGCCACATCAAATTCTCCTCAAAGAAAATTTGGGAATCAAGAACGGAATCTATCGAGTGGAGAAGTTGGTTGCTGATCTACATCACATAAAAAATTATATAGTTCATTACAAAACCCTGAAACAGTACATCGAGATGGATGTTCGAGTAACTAAAGTATACAGAGTGCCAATTCAGTCAGTCACCATGGATGAAGGAATTTATCGACTTCAATACCGAGATGAGGAAAAAGGCAACCAGTGACTTTGGAAAGGATTTTTGGAAGTTACTTAACAACTCAGAATTTGGAAAAACCATCGAGCAAGTGAGGAAGTGTCAAAACGTTTGTCTTGTAACCTCTGAGGAGAAAGCTCTTTATTACAGCAAAAAACCAACGGTTCAAAATGTTATCCTCATCAATGAGACAACATGTATCTTTATGATGAAGAAACTGGCTGTTACACTCAACAAGCCGATAGCAGTAGAGTGAGTCTTTTGGATCTTGCAAAGTCTATAATGTATGGAATGCATTATAATGTTATACGGCAACAGTACGGAGTTCGAGCCGAGTTACTTTACACTGACACAGACTCGCTGATTTACAAAATTCAAACTACGGACATTTATAAGAACATGCTAAAGAACAAAGACTGGTACGATATGTCGGAATACAATACAAATCATCCGTTGTTTGGGAAGTTTCATGATAACACCAACAAGAAAGTCCTTAGAAAATTCAAGGACGAGTTTTCCAACCGTGTCATCACACAAGTCATATGTCCCAGACCAAAGATGTACACCGTCAAGTCCATTGCCATATCATCCAAGGATAGTGAATTTGAAAAGGATAGTGATGGAAACTGGATTATGGAAGACTCAGATACCAAAAAAGTAAAAGGAATTACCAAGACTGCTGTAAACAACCAGATTAAGTTTGAAGACTTTGCTCGAGTATTGGAGTTGAACGAGCAAACATTTGCAGTTACAAAAGGAGTCCAAAGTTATGCACATAAGCTGTACACAGAAATACAAACAAAGAGAGCACTCATTGGTTTAGATACTAAACGATTTGCTGTAGATAATATTAATACTTTAGCTTTTGGTCATAAAAATATTTCTTTAATTAATCAATAAACTCAAAAATGTATAAACTTGTAAAATCAAAATATAATGTTGTTGAATTTGTTTTGATAATGGTGGTGGTGGTGTTGGAAGAAGATGTGACAGTGGTGGTGGTGATGATGTATGATGTGGTGGTGGTGGTGATGATGTAAGGTGTGATGGTGGTGGTGGTGGTGATGATGATGTAGGATGTGGTGGTGGTGATAATATAAGATGTGATGGGGGTGGTGGTGGTGGTGGT
>NIPM01000017.1:0-117585 GCA_002738285.1 Holacanthella duospinosa | reverse complement strand
AGTGGGTACTAATATAGCTTGAGCTTCTACATCTTTATCATCCCAAGTGACATAGTCTGTAGCCGGTCTGGTTACTTTTCCGCTCACTATATCCCAAAGTTTGGCTGCTTTGAGAATAAGTGTAACCTCTACTCTCCACTGTTGGTAATTCCTGTCAGATAATTTTACTACGTGAGTAGTATCTACTTTCCTTACTGTTGTGGACATTTTTGACCTAAAGTACTTTTGATATGTGAAGGCAGTCACACAGTTTGTCAAGTCCAATAACACTAGCCTTTGGATCTTTTACTCTAGGTAAGCACTCAAAACTTAGCGGAACTGATTTCAATTACCTTTCAGGTAAAGCTTTCTGAATCGCTAGTAAAGAGCCCCTCGGCAAAGAGATTAGATATCCAGGAGTGTATGAACTGACTTAACTATGTAGTAGTGACCTCGGAGTACCTCACTTTTTATGTCCTTTGATATTTCATAAATAATGGAACTGCTAATAATTAGAATGAATTAACCTTTGATTTGCCGTGACCTGATCTGCTGATCCAAGAGCTGTCCAATTGTTAGCTTACTTTGTGAGTTTGTTTTCGATCATTTGCCTTGTGCTCGCTCTATTGTTTTGTTGATTACTTTAATTTTCTGAATTATCCAATTTGCTATTAGATTTTCACTGTTCACCTTCTGTTGAGTTTAACAATTCAATTTGCTATTGAATTTAACTGTTTACTTTTCTATTGAATTATCCAATTTGCTATTGGATTTTCACTGCTCACTTTTCTGTTGAACTTAACAATTCAATTTGCTATTGAATTTAACTGTTCACTTTTCTATTGAATTATCCAATTTGCTATTGGATTTTTACTGTTCATTTTTCTGTTGAACTTAACAATTCAATTTGCTACTGAATTCAACTGTTCACTTTTCTTGTGATTTTCACTATTCACTTTTCTGTTGAGCTTAACAATTCAATATGCTATTGAATTTAACAATTCACTTTTCTAATGAATTATCCAATTTTCTATTGGATTTTTACTGTTCAACTCAAAAAAAATGTTTCAAATTTTTTAATTTAACTGTACTGTATGTCTTACGTTCGGTCTATACTTTTCGTTTCTGTATTGTGACTTATTGTTTGAAACACCTACCATGCCCTGCTACCATGAAATAGTTTCCGATCGTTGGTATTTAAACAATAATTTGTGATGATTTATTAAGTGAACTTAATCAAGCGAAGACAGTTTAGCGACTGAAAATTATATGCAAATTTGAAAGTATTTATCCTAAGAATGATTCAGTGCATGAGTCACTTAGAAAAGTACTGAGATCTTAAAATTGTCTCACTAAACAAATAAGAGAATGTCAAAATAAGTACAAGAGTTCAAGATGACTAATGCTAAGTCGTTTCTGGAACAAAACGTTCATATTATTTCATATTACCTCATGAACAGAATTATTTAACTCTAAAATAATTGAAACTTAGAGTAAGTTTTGAAATCTTGTATAGCTAAATGTTGAAAACAACGTGCACTACTTAAAGTAAATTTTGAAAATCTTAGATCGTTTAAGCGTTACTTTTTTAAGTCAATTAGACAAATATCTAGAGTTGTTGCGAAGGACATTTTCCCCTTCGATCGAAGATCGAATGGAACGAAAAAATCAAAATCGAAGATCGAAGCTTTGATCGAAGTGTTCGATCGAAGGTTCGAAAGATTTACATGTGGGGTGTCTATTGAATATTAATAACATGCGAAAGCCAGTTTAACGTTCCATTACGTTGTAAATTGAAATTAGAATTTTATTTTATATAACAAATAAAATTAAACGCAAAGTAGTTTATAGTATTTGTAATCTTGAACCATTACCATCGGTATTTATCTACCAACACAGTGGTTTATACTTCGCTTGCGTGCAATAAGTTGGCTTTCCTCTGGCTAAACTCAATGCTTTCCTGTAGTAAATAATTTATCCATCACACCACTATTGTCAACCATCAGACTATTGTCACCCCATTTGAACGGTATGAATGGCAGTTAAACACATTTTAATGGAAACTTTTGGTCCTCAGGAATAGAAGATAAGCTCGTTAGATTAAATTATGTGCTCGATAAACGAATCTTGGTGGAACGGTTTCATTAACATAAACCATTGTTGTATTCTATGTAATGTCGAACCAAAAAAAACTGTTTTCACCAACTCCATTTCCGGCAATATTTCAGTAACTGCAACAACTAATATAACTAAAGCTCTAAGTAAATATATTATCAATTTGATCTTTTTATTGTGTGTTGCAAACACATTATACATTTGTCTTGTCCGTCCGTCCGTCCATCCGAGCCCGGGCATTACCCGACCCCGGGTATTACCCGACACCAGGCATTACCTGACCCAGGCATTACTCGACCCCAGGCATTACTCGACCCCAGGCATTACTCGACCCCAGGCATTACCCAATCCCGTGTATTATCCGAGCCAGGCCATTACCCGACCAAGGGTATCAGCCGACCCCCACCTTACAATATGCCATGCATTGCCCTACCATGGAAATTACCCTACCGTAAACATTAACCGACCCCGACATTACCCCACCCCGGGCATTACTCTATTCCGGTATTAGCCCGGCGTCCCTACCACCAAATACCTCTCGCTACCACTCAACACCCTTTACCGTCGACATTTCTGCTTACGTTTTAGCACTGCAACACATGATTACTCCGCTTAAAACGGTTTATTTATAGCATCAGTTACTTACAATTTAAATAATTTGAATTGGATATTTATAGAGAAGTTTCGAAGCTTCGAAAACTCGAAGACTTCGGTCGAAGTTTCGATCTACGAATTTTCCTGGCAAACTTCGACTAAAGTCTTGCATCGAAGTTTCGAATGTTAAATTCCTCAATTTGAGCGTGGTCGGCTTACACACGTTTTTATTTACAGTGGTTTTAGCTTAATGTCACCTCCAAGAGAGCCAAAGAATCGGTTGACAGTAGGCGGAGTTGACATAGCCGATAATGTCACCTGACTGATAATTCAAAGATTAGGTGACATAAACCGAAGTTCCTGGTTTTAGCGGCGCACTTTATGATACGATACCTTTTTCGATTTATTTTATAGTTTTTGAAGTTATTAGCTGAATTTGGAACTCTAAAACCAAATTACTTCTTAAAGTAATCAGCAAGCTTTTTTGCAATATGCCAGAGAAATGGCTTTGAGATATTATCTTGTCAGAAACTCCCAAACTATCGGTACTTGTTTGCAAAGTTCTTCATTTCCAATTGTGCTTATCATTAAAACTTTAAATTTCTCAATCCTAAATAAATCCTAAGTATGCCCATCTAAAGTTGGCATACTCGTGGTTGGAATAAACCCTCGACTGCGGGTGATTCTTTAAAAAAAAAAACTCTCATGCTTATACCAAACTTCGGAATTGGGGATTCCAATTCCGAAAATTTTCGGAATTGGTCGTGTTTTTTGCTACCATACTTCCGAATTAGAATTGGATTTTGGAATTGGATTTCCAAATTCCAATTCCTACGTGCGGTTTTTCGGAATTCGAGCTACCATACTTTATTCCACGGCGAGAGAATTGGAATTGGCATTTGAGAATGCCAAATGCCGAAGTTTCAGAATTTGACTACCATACTTTGGAATTGACCCTTTTGGATTGGGTTTTCCTACTTTTCCCACCTACTTTCGGAATTGGATTTTTATCAAAAATTTGAAAAAAAAAAACAATTTCAATGCTGAATTCTGCTTCAACTTGCCCCATCAAACCAAAAGGTTACATTAACCGCGAATTAATTAATAAATTTGAACAAATAAAAAATTAAATTATTTCAAATTAAGTTTTTATTTTTTTGTTGATTTGTCTACTGCCGAAAGTATTTAATTTCAACCATTGACACTTCACTAATTATTAGTGAAGTGTCAAATTGCTGCGATGGACATGGGTTTGACTCGTCTCTACGTAAGTAACAACATATTGTAGAACAGTGCCAAAGGAAGCACACTTTGGCCCGATTCTACCTAAACAAAGATTGTTTCTGGATCCCACTTCATCATTTTAAATTTACAAATTACAAATAATCTGTCCTCGTCCACAATAGACACATTAGAAGGACGCATTGTTGCTGGATGGAGAAGCCAAAGGACTTCGACATGTCTTTTCCTAGTATCCTGCTTTCCCGTATCAATTTCTGTTTGACCATTTCTCTTTTTTCATTCATTTTTTACTCCTAACAAAAAACTTGAGAAAAAGCAAGGAAAAAAGGTCAAATTTTATTTTAAATTTTTTACATCCAGCGTAAGTACTTTGTGCACTTGGGAAAATGATACTTTCTACTTTGAAAATTGGAAAATTGGATTCTGATTCTCCAATTCCAAAGTATGGTAGGGAAACGCCAAAATCGGCGAGAACTTTGGCTTTTACATGTCAGAATTCGCCGTTTCAAATTCTGAAGTATAGTAGCACCGTCCAATTCCTATTTTAAATGCCGATTCCGAAAATTGGAATTGGAATCTCCAATTCCAAAGTTTGGCATAAGCATCACGATCGAGAATCTCATAATAGATTACAAACAACAAATAGGTTAATGAAAAAATACCCCCAAGGGTCTCTGACCGCCCACACCACACCACAAACACGAGTATATTCTGGACCTGAGAACCGAAAGTTTCCATTAAAGTATGGTCATGTGCCATACATTCTCTTCAAATGGGATGACAAGAGCCGGAGGTTGACCATAGGAGGTGTGACAATAGGCAAAGTATTTAGTACATCAGAGCATGGAGTTTAGCCGGGGGAAAGCCAACAGGGTGACATTAAGCGAAGTGAGACATGAAGGGGTAGTGACAATAAAATAAAACCACTATTTCATAAAACGATATCACTCGTTTGTTGTTCTTTGTTTGAAATACAATTACAATCCGGGCACTGTGAACATACAGTGTTACTAAGAGTATTATATACTAAGAGTTCAAGGACAATTGTTAATAATAATTGGGAATTGATGCAATAATTATTATTGTAAGACATTGTAAATGTAAATATAAAAAAGGATTTAAATTGGTTAAGTTTAGTTTCTAACCCGGACAATATTATAATACCCGGATTCGGGTATTTTCAAAAATGAATAATTTTCCAAAACTCCTGACGTAAATTAGTCCCAATTATAATCTTTCCCATCCAAATTGATGCAGTTTAGTTTATATGCCGGAAAATTTTACAAATACCCGAATTCGGGTATTTACCTTGGGTATTTTCTGAATTAAATTTTTTTCAAAATTCCTGACAAAGTGTACCGTCCATTCGTAATTATTTTCATCTCAATTGGTCAACTTTACTTTGTAACCCAGATTTGTGATAATCCCCGGGTCCGGGGATTATCTAAATTAAATTAGATAATAAATCTAAATTAAATAGAAATATTTCTAAATTAAAATATTTTTCAAAAATCCTGAATAAATTTTGGCACAAATTATTTTCTTTCAATTTCCAAAAAAAAAGCAAAAAAAAAATTATGTTTCACTTTACTGAAGATCAAAATTATTATTTTACACTATTATACACCGTCCACCAAATATCACTACGCAATAAAGAAAGTTTTACCAACACAAACACCACTTCAGAATCATACTCCGGCCAAACCAATCTCCAATAAAGGACCCAGGGTTTCCTAACTCTAAGCGAATTATAATGCTAAAAGCTGTACCAGTAAATGAAGCTCACGCCCCTAAAATAAAATATATTGTTCCAATGTCTTTATGGTTGGTTGAAAGTATTCATCGAATAAATAGGATGGCTGAAAATTTAAAGCATTAAACTGTAAATTTAATTATAGAATTATAATTCTTTCTGTTAAGCTTTCAAGAAGGTTATTTTGTATTCTTAAATATATATACACACAGGTTAATTGAGAAGCTGTTAAAAAGTTAATTTAATAAGAATAGAAAATTGCAAGTTTTTTAGTAGGCTAGGACTATTTTTTAAGTAAATAAATCTAAAGTTTAAAAAATTAAAATTTATATTATGGGATTTGAAGGCTCATAGTTTGATTAACATAAAACATTATAAAAATAATTTAGTAGTTATGTTAATCAAACTATGATTATTGGTAATGAAATTCAGGCTATGAGAGGGATGATAATATATAATGCTATGAATGAAATAATATTTAAATGTATTGTATGTATTATTTTTATATTAGATATAGATTCATTTAAAAAAATAGTTAAATAAATAATCCGTGCATAAAAATAAAAAGCTAGAAATGAAGAAATAATAAGTATAAAAATAATTATGAGATTAGTTTGAGACACTATAAGGGTAGTTAAAGCTATAATTTTTATGAAGAATCCTAGAAAGGGGGGCAAGCCAGCAATCGAGAGAAAATTAATTATAATAATAATTTTTTGTGAGTTAGGTATATTTAAAAAATTAATCAGAATTAAGTTATCAATATTTAATATTATGAAAATAGGAGTGATAGCTATAATTAAGATAGAGTAAAGGGTTAAGTATACTCATAAAATTATTTCATTGGCAGTAATGATAGCAAGCATCCAACTAGAGTGAATGATTGATGAATAGGTAATAATTTTTTTAATATTAAATTGATTAATGCCCCCTATAAGGCCTACAATTGTGGATATAACTACAAACACTCAAACGAAAGGGCTTGTTAATAAAAATGAAACTAGGACAAAAGGGGCAAGTTTTTGTCAAGTTAAAATTAATACACATTCGAATCATTCTGATTTTTCTAAAACTTGTGGAAATCAAAAGTGTAGAGGGGCTACTCCAGCTTTTAATATTAAACATGCTATTATGATATCGGAAATAGATATAGTAAAATATAGTATATTAATTACTAGATAATTGTGAATAATAGCAAAAAACACCAAAATTGAAGAAGCAATAGCTTGTGTTAAGAAGTATTTAATTGATGCTTCAACGGATAGTTGAGATATTTTGTTAATAAGAATTGGGGCTATACTTATTAAGTTAATTTCTAAACCTATCCAAGCTATAAGTCAAGACGAGCTTGAAATAGGGAAGATTGAGTCGAACACAAGAGATGGAATAAAAATTAAGTTATTAATTTTGAAAATAATTAAAAAGAAGAAAATTTGAATTCTATAAGTGGGGTATGAATCCAATAGCTTGTTTAGCTTATCTTTTATTAAATGAATAACGTAAGAGTATGGTTTGTGGTATTTATAATTTAGTGTTTAGGTAAGACATATTAATTTTTGATATTAAAGGGAATATTANAAGAGTATGGTTTTGTGGTATTTATAATTTAGTGTTTAGGTAAGGCATATTAATTTTTGGTATTAAAGGAAATATTATAAATATATTAATTATAATAATGAAAGTTTAAGCTTTATATTTTATTCCATCAGAATAATCCTTACAATTCAGGCACATTATTAGTATATTTTATGTGTATATGATTAGGTGTTATTTGTAGTTTTTAAAATTAAAAACTGTAAGTATAATAGATGTATATAAATATAAAATACTTATTAAACAATAAAATTTTATTTAATAAGAATAGAGATTCATTTAATTAATATAATAAATATATAATATATAAATACATCTATAAAAATAATAACAAAAAAAGCCAAAAAACTATTCATTTATTATATAATATAAATTTTTTAAAAGTTTAACTTGAATTAAATAGAGGCACATCTATAATATTAATATAAGATGTTGATATAAACAATAAATATATTATTATATTATTTAACTCTTTTGTAAATAAAAAAAAAAGAGTTAAATAATCTTTTACCATATTATAGTAAAAGTTTAATTCTAACTTAAGAATTAATGGAACAATAATTTTATATGTATATAAATAGTAATAAAATACAGTATTTAATATTATACAACTTATATAGGTATAGAGATTTGTTATTACATCGAATAAATGTGTGCCAGCATTCGCGGTTAGACCCACGATTTAATTAATTTATATAGGTGAAAATTAAAGTTATTAAAATTATTCCTTAAAACTANATAAAACTTAAATTCTCAGGTAAAATTGGAATTAATTTATTATTAATGTATTAATTTTAATAAAATTAGTTAAGTGACCAGGATTAGATACCCTGTTAATCTAAAAATATTTCTAACCTGAGTAGTAAATTTTTTAAAACTTAAAGAATTTGGCGGTATTTTTACATATTAGAGGAATCTGTTAAGTAATCGATAGCCCACGATATACTTTACATTATTTAAAACTTATGTATTGCTGTTAAAATAAATAAATTTAAAAAAAAGTTTTTTCTTTAACAAAAGTTTGGATGATGAAAAGTCAAAGTATAGTGAATTATAATGTTTTAATGGATTACAATAGTTTAAAATTCTGAATATTATTTTTAAATATTAAATGAAAGTGGATTTATCAGTAAATACAATTAATAGTTTTACAGCTTGATTAATGTTCTAAAATATGCACACATCGCCCGTCGCTCTCGTTTAATATGAGATAAGTCGTAACAAAGTAGGCCCGCCGGAAGGGGGGCCTTGAAGGCATAATAGATCTTGAATAAGAGCCTCGTTTACATTGAGTAAATTTATATAATGCTTATAATATTTTGATTAGAAAATTATATCAAAAGAAACTTAATTAAATTTAGAGTAGATAGAATTAAATTATATTTTTAAAACTGTGAAGGGATTTATAGATACATTAAATTATTAGAAGCTTTTTTACCTTTTGTATCAGGGATTGACAATAAATTACATTATATAAATTTTCCCGAAATATAAATAGTTAATTTTTTTACCTAAAATTTGTTTCATTAAATTTTTAGAAAGAAAATTAGAAGTGAAATATTATTCAATTTATAAGATATCTGGTTCTATTGCTAAATAAATACTTTAGTTTATAAGGTGAAGAAGAAGATTTTAATTTTTTATTTATTTTATAAGCTAATTGTAAGGGGTAATCTCTTATAACTTTTAATAAATACTTAAATTTTAATAGAGGTTTATAGGCTTAAGATTAGCTTTAACGGTTAGATTACACTATACTTAAATGAAGTAAGATTTAATTGTAGTATTTTTATTGTAATTGCATATATAGAGGTAATGTATATAGCAGATACAATGTTAATATTAGTAGTAGAATGAGAGTTGAATTAAAACAAGTATTAAATTTACGATTTATGAATTTAACAAATATCTGTTAGACTGTTTACCAAAAACATTTCTTTCAGAGTAGTTTTGGAAGTATAATCTGCCCACTGTTGAAAAATGAAGGGCCGCGGTATCATGACTGTGCTAAGGTAGCATAATAATTAGTCTCTTAATTAGGGAATGGAATGAAGGATTAAACTAATAGAAATTTTATTAATTGTAGATAAACGAATTTGTGTTATAAATGAAAATGTTTATATATTTCTATAAGACGATAAGACCCTATAGAGCTTTATTTAAAGGCTGTTAAGCATAAGTTAGTTGAGTCACACTTAATTGTATTAAATTTAATTGGGGAAATTAGAGAATATTAAAAATTTCTTTATTCTAAAGATAATGAATAATTAGGTGATCTAGAATAGAAAAATAAGAAAAAGTTACCTTAGGGATAACAGCGTTATTAAATTAGAGAGCCCATATTGATAATTTAGTTTACGACCTCGATGTTGAATTAAGATACCTTATAAGAGCAGCATTTTATGTAGGTGGTTTGTTCAACCATTAAATTCTTACATGATTTGAGTTCAAACCGGCGTAAGCCAGGTTAGTTTCTATCTATAGATTTAATAAAAGTGGTTTAGTACGAAAGGATTAATTATTTAGAATATTTCTATTAAAATTAAGGTGTAGAAAATTAAGGTGGCAGAATAGTGCATAAGATTTAGGTTCTTAAAATAAAATTTATATTTTTCTTAATAATAATAAATTTATGAAATAGAGCAATATTATATATTTTTGTGGCTTTATCTTATATTTTAGTAATTGTTGGGGTGTTAGTGTGTGTTGCCTTTATAGTGTTATTCGAACGTAAGGTTTTAGGGTATATTCAAGTCCGTAAAGGCCCAAACAAGGTGGGGGGATAGCAGGAATTCTTCAATTGTTTAGTGATGCTATTAAGTTATTTACTAGGGAGCAAATAGTTCCATCTTTTTCTAATATAATACCTTTTTATATTTCCCCTTTGTTTATTTTTACAATTATTTTATTAATATGATCTTTAATTCAATCAGGTAGAAGAATGTTAAATATAGAGTTGAAGGGGTTATTATTTTTTTGTTGCACAAGACTTAGAGTTTATGGTCTTATAGGGAAAGGGTGATCTTCTAATTCTAATTATGCAATATTAGGAGCAATACGTGAGGTTGCACAGATTATTTCTTATGAGGTATCTTTAGCTTTTTTTTTATTAGTATTATTTTTTTAACGAGATCCTTTAATATTAAGCATTTTAGTTTAAATCAAGAGTTTTGTTTATTTATATTTTTAATGTTACCTAGATTTTTGATGTGGTTAACATCAATATTGGCTGAAACTAACCGTACTCCTTTTGATTTTGCGGAAGGGGAGTCTGAGTTAGTGTCTGGGTTTAATGTTGAGAACAGAAGAGGGGGGTTTGCTGTGTTGTTTCTGGGAGAATATGCAAGAATTATTTTTATAAGTTATTTTATAGTATTATTATTTTTAGGAAATTTTATGAACTTTTTATTATTTAATTTTTTAGGGGTGTTTTTTTGTTTTATTTTCATTTGAACACGAGGAACATTACCACGTATACGTTATGACAGTTTAATAATATTAGCTTGAAGGAGATTTTTGCCAGCTTCATTATGTTATGTAATATTTAATTTTTGTATTAAATTGAGACTTTGTAGCTAACCTGTAAATCTAGTTAAGTAGTTTAAATATTGGGCAATATATGATTTTTTAACTAGTATTTTGGGTGTTGTTATAAATTATTAAGTGTGAGGGGCAGCAACCTGTAAATCTAGCTAAGTAGTTTAAATATTGGGCAATATTTGATTTTTTAGCTAGCATTTTGGGTGTTGTTATGGATTATAAAGTGTGAGGGGCACCAACCTGTAAATCTAGCTAAGTAGTTTAAATATTGGGCAATATTTGATTTTTTAGCTATCATTTTGGGTGTTGTTATAAATTATAAAGTGTGAGCGGCAGCAACCTGCAAATCAAGTTAAGTAGTTGAAATATTGGGCAATATTTGATTTTTTAGCTAGTATTTTGGGTGTTGTTATAAATTATAAAGTGTGAGGGGCAGCAACCTGTAAATCTAGCTAAGTATTTTAAATATTGGGCAATATTTGATTTTTTAGCTAGCATTTTGGGTGTTGTTATAAATTATAAAGTGTGAGGGGCAGCAACCTGTAAATCTAGTTAAGTAGTTTAAATACTGGGCAATATTTGATTTTTAGCTAGCATTTTGTGTGTTGTTATAAATTATAAACTGTGAGTTGCAGCAACCTGTAAATATAGCTAAGTAGTTTAAATATTTGATTTTTTTTGCTAGCAGGTGTATATTTATTTTATTTAAGCTTATTCAAAAATAAAATTATTAGTAGATTTTAACTACTATCGTGTATTTTCAAGATACTTTAATTTATTAATTTAAATAATTAGTTTGTGAAGATTTTGTTATTAACTAATATTGAGGTGATAGGGTTGATAATAAAATTAAAAAAATAAAGTATAGTTATAAGTTGCCCTACTAAGATGTAGGGGTCTTCAATTGGATTAGCACCAATGCAGGTTAAAATTAAAGTTACTGTAAAATAGGCTCAAAATAAAAATTGATTAATTATAAGATTTTTATTTCTAATTATTTTAGTAATATTGGTAAATGGTATCATAAACAGAATTACAATTGATAAGACCAAGTATAAAACCCCCCAAGTTTGTTAGGGATAGAGCGTAAAATGGCATAGGCGAAAAGGAAGTATCATTCTGGTTGGATATGAATTGGGGTTACTAGAGGATTTGCTGGAATAAAATTATCAACATCTCCTAAAGCATAAGGATACATTAGGCATAAGGAAAAAAAAATTCAAACTATTACAGTTATACCTATAAGATCTTTAAATGAATAGAATGAGTGGAATGTAATTTTGTTGAAGTTAGCATTAAGACCTATAGGGTTGTTAGACCCTGTTTGGTGAAGAAACAAAAGATGAACTATTACTAGGCCTGCAACGATAAAAGGGATTAAAACATGAAAGGTAAAAAAGCGAGTCAGTGTGGCATTATCCACAGCAAAACCCCCCTCATAATCATTGTACTAAATACACTCCTAGGTAGGGCACAGGTGAGAGTAGATTAGTAATAACTGTAGCCCCTCAAAACGATATTTGCCTTCATGGCAAAACATACACTATAAATGCTGCCCCTATCACTATAAATAATATTAGTACCCCAATATTTCATGTATCTATATATTTGAAGGAGGAGTAATAGATACCACGGCCAATGTGGAGATATAGGCAAATAAAAAATATGGAAGCCCCATTGGCATGAAGTGAGCGGATAAGCCACCCAGTATTAACATCACGTGTGATATGTACTACACTGTTAAATGCAAGGCTGATATCATTGGAATAATGTATAGCTAAAAATAACCCAGTAATAATTTGTGTAATTAAACAAATACCCAAAAGAGAGCCAAAATTTCATCAACTAGAGATATTAATAGGGGTAGGTAAATCAATTAGTCTGTTATTTACAATTTTTAACAAAGCGTGTTTTTTACGTGTTAGCATTTTATTTCATGGGACGTAAGGTTTTACGAAGAGGTCCTGCATTTAGAAAAATAATAGCAACAGTAATAATGAGGGTTAAAAGGAGGTAAGAAATTAATGTAAGAGTTATGAATGGTGAGGTTCTAGCGTATATTTTATAAATTAATCTACAATTATCCACACAATCCCCTTTTATAAAAAAAGAAGTTTCATTTAAAAGGTAATATTAATAAAAGAGTCAGGATACTTATTAGGAATAAAATTGGGGTATTTAAATTTCAAGCAATTAATTCATTTGAGGCTAAGCTGGTGATATAAATAAATAAAATTAATAAACCACCTACAAAAATTAACAAAAGAATTAATGAGAATCAAAATGTTTTGATTATAAATTTTAGTCCTATACAAATAGAAAAGGTTTGAATAATTATTATTATAATTATTAAAAAAGGGGTGTTTGTTATAAGAAATATGATTGAATTAAAGATAATTAAAATATTAATAATTTTTATACCAAATAGAGAAAAGTTAAAGATTCATGAAGTAGTTCATACAAAATAATGGCTTTGGGGGCCAAGGATAGAATTAATACCTCTTTTTGAAGCTTTTACAGGTGGGTCCTAATTATTGATTTACAAGATCAATATTTTAAATTAAATTATAATAGCTGTTTGTGCTAATTTAAATTAAAATTTATTCTATGAGATTTATTAATTATAATATCATTGTGGGCTGGATTTATGAGCTTTATAAAGAATTCAAAACATCTTCTTGAAATAATAGTAAGCCTAGAATTTTTAATTTTAGTAATTTTTTACCTTATAGCTTTAAAATTTAGTTCTGAGACTTATTATTTAATAATAATATTTTTAATTTTTAGAGTGTGTGAGGGAGTTTTAGGATTAACAAGTTTAATTTCTATAGCGCGTATATTTGGGGGCGATTATATTAATATATTTCATTTAACCATTTAATGATAAAAATAATGATGTCTATGTTGGGTTTAATATGTTTAGGAACTTTAATAAAACAAAATTGTTGTATGGGTAATTTTAGGGTGGTTAACTATATATTTACTAATATTAATTGCGCATATTTCTTTATACGAGAGATACAAATTTTTAAGTAGATGGAATGGTTTGGATAATTTAAGATATATACTAATATTATTAAGAGTTTTTTTGGTGTTATTAATATATTTAGCTAGAACTTATGTCTATATAAATAGTAATTTTACAAAATTGTATAGATTCTTTATATTATTACTAATAATATCCTTAATATTAAGATTTATAAGAACTAATTTTTTGATATTTTATATTTTTTTTGAAATCAGACTAATTCCAACCCTATTTATCATTATGGGGTGGGGGCACCAACCTGAGCGTTTAAAGGCTGGAGTTTATTTTATAATATATACTCTATTTTGTTCTTTGCCTTTATTAATAGGGTTAATTTATTTAATAACAGTTAAAGGATTTGGTACCAATTTTGTAAGTTTATCTTTATTAGAATTAAGAGGGTTAAGCTATTATGGTAGTGGGGCTTCTTGATTAATAGGCTTTATTTTAATTTTTGCTTTTTTAGTAAAATTACCTATATTTTTAACCCATTTGTGGTTACCTCAAGCTCATGTAGAAGCCCCAGTTGCTGGTTCTATAATTTTAGCTGGGGTGTTATTAAAATTGGGGGGATACGGATTAAGCCGTATAATAATAAATATACCTAATTTGATTAAAGTAAGCTTTGGAGAGTTGCTAGTTAGCTTAAGATTAACTGGAATAATTTTTATTAGCCTAGTTTGTTGCCGAATAAATGATTTAAAGGCTTTAGTAGCTTATTCTTTAGTAGCTCATATAGGGGTAGTAATTTGTGGTGTTATTACTGGATTTACATGAGGTTTAAATGGGGGATTAATAATAATAGTAGGCCATGGATTGAGTTCATCTATTTTGTATAGTAAATATATTTTATGAACGTGCTCACAGACGAAGAATTTATTTAAATAAAGGGTTGATTAACCTAATCCCTGTATTTCTTTGTTATTCTTTTTAGTATGTTGCAGTAATATTTCTGCCCCTCCTAGTATTAATTTATTATCAGAGATTAATTTAATAGTTAGATTGATAGGGTTTCATGGAATCACTATAATCGTGTTTCCTTTGGGTTCCTTTCTAGGGGCGGTGTTTACATTTTATATATTTTCTTTCACTCAACATGGGAAGTATTACTCAAGAGTCTTAAATACCCAAATTAATAGCTTTTTGGAGTTGCATGTTGTATTAATACATATTTTATCTATTAATATTTTAATTTTATTAAATAGAATACTATTTAATTGGGTATAAACTATTATGATTATAAAATTATATAATTTAGGTAGTTTAATTGAAAGATTAAAGGTTGTGGGCCTTTAGATAACTTTAGTTCCTAAATAATTAAATGATTTAAATTAAAGCCAATATTGTTAGATATTTCTTTTATATACAGAGTATTTTTAATATCCATACGAAGCTTTATAATAGTATACGGGGCATAATTTTATATTTTAAATAAAATCATTTTCGTAGAATGAGAGATTTTTCTATTAAATTCCGTAGTGGTAGTTTTTGTGTTATTATTGGATTGAATAAAATTAACATTTTTAGGGGTGGTATCTTTCATTTCATCTATAGTATTAATTTATTCATACTCTTATATGTATGGGGATAAGTATTTAACTCGTTTTATTTTATTAGTTTATATATTTGTAATATCTATATTATTGATAGTATTAAGCCCAAATATAATTAGAATTTTATTAGGATGAGATGGGTTAGGGCTAGTTTCTTACGCATTAGTCATCTATTACCAGAATGTAAAGTCTCTGAATTCTGGGATAATCACTGTTCTTTCAAATCGTGTAGAGGATGTAGATATCTTAGTAAATATCAGATGGTGCTTTAACTGTGGAGGGTGGGATTTTTTGTATCTACAAAAATCTTACAGTTACATAGAATTAAAATTAGTTTTATTTTTAGTGATTTTAGCAGCTATAACTAAAAGTGCTCAAATTCCTTTCTCAGCCTGATTACCTGCTATTATGGCTGCCCCCACCCCAGTTTCTTCATTAGTTCATTCCTCTACTTTAGTAACTGCTGGGGTATATTTATTGATCCGGTTTAATGAATTGCTAGGTATTAACATTTATTTATTATTAATTTCTACATTAACTTTATTTATATCTGGATTAGCGGCTAATTATGAGTTTGATTTAAAGAAAATTATTGCTTTATCCACACTAAGACAGTTAGGGGTGATAATATTGTCGTTATCCTTAGGATTTTACGAATTCGCTTTTTTTCATTTAATTAGCAACGCTATATTTAAATCTTTATTGTTTTTATGCCCTGGGTTTTTTATTCACCAAAATGAATATTTTCAGGATATTCGCTTTATTGGAGGGGCAGGGTACCTTTATCCTTTAAGTAGCTTATATTTTGTTGGGTGTTCATTTTCATTATGCGGGTTTCCTTTTTTATCAGGATTTTACTCAAAAGATTTAATTTTAGAGGCTATATTTATAGGAGCTATAAATTGGTTAACCTATGAAATAGTATTTTTAGGGGTTATATTTACATTTATATATTCAATTCGTTTAGTTTTTTATTTATATTTAAAGCCTGGAAAATGGGTATCAATAACTGTGGGTGAGTCGGATTTAATTATACTTTTCCCTATAAGAAGTTTATTTTTGATATCTATNTTTGGTATCTATTAGTATTGGTTCGATCTTTAGATGAATATTTTTGCCTTCATTAGTGTTTATTTTACCGTCCTTAATGAAATTATGTGTTATTTCTGTAGGGGTAGTTCTAAGTATATGACTCTTAATATTAATTTCAAAGATTGGGTTCATATCTATAAAAATAAATAAATTATGACTATTAATAATTTGGTGAGGAGGCCAGATATGGTTTATACCCTACACATCATCTATTATTTTTATACCATTACTAACTCATGGTAAAAATTATATAAAGTCACTCGATCATGGATGGCTAGAATACGGAGGGGGCCAAGGGGTTATATCTAAGTTTATATATTTATCTTCTTTAGTAGATAAATGAGGGGGGTTAGGATTTAAAACCTATATATTTATTATATTTATAGTAGTTATACTATTATTAATCTTAAATTAATGAGTGACTCTTTAGTAGCTTAATTAATAAAGCGTAGTATGGAAGATACTAAGATAATACATTTATTCTTAAGTAACTTTAAATACTAATATATTTTTAGGTTGAAATCCAAGAGTTTTCAATTTAAACTATTAAAGGAGAAAGAAAAATGGAGTCTAACCACTTACACTAAAAGTTAGCAGCTTAAGCATGAACCTCTTTTTTCTTTAATTGGAGTTATATTACTCAATTTATCATTAACAGTGATACCCTAAATATTAGGTTCATTTAAATTAAGGTTAAATTATAAATAGATTGACAAGCCAAAATTGTATGTGATTATTCACTTCTTAAAATAAGGGAAGCCATAATTAGCACTTTTTAATTGCAAACCAAATGTTGTATTTAACTATACCCCTAAATTAACCAATTAAGAGCCTCTTCCTTTCATTCATGAAGAAGGCCTAATATTAAAATAATTAAGAGGGCCCCAAGTAAAATAATTACATATAAAGGGTTAATTATTGTATCAATAATAGGAATTGGTAAGATTAATACAATTTCAATATCAAAAATTAGGAAGATAATAGAAATTAAGTAAAATTTAAGAGAGAAAGATATACGTGGTAGTACTTTTGCGTCAAATCCACATTCAAATGGGCTTAGTTTTTCGCGAGATAGATAATTTTTTTAAACAAAATAAGATTCATACAGATTAAAATAATTGGAATCATAATTCTTAAAATGAATATTAAAGCTATTATAGCCTTCTGGGGAGGGCAGATTCAATTAATTGGAAGTTAATTATAATATTATATACTAAGGTTATATAAAGTGTTTATTAAATCCTTAAATATTTTATCTTCCTCATCAATATATATTGATGTATAAAAATAATCAAACAACATCAACAAAGTGTCAATACCATGCTGCTGCTTCAAACCCAAAATGGTGGTAATCAGAGAAATGGTTTAAGGATATACGGATGGCACAAATAATAAGGAAAGTAGTACCAATTATTACATGAAGCCCATGAAATCCTGTAGCAACAAAGAAAGTAGCACCATAAACTGAGTCTGAGATGGAAAAAGAAGCTTTATAATATTCAAACCCTTGAAGGGCAGAAAAATAAATACCTAAAATGATAGTTAAAACAATTGCTTGAATTCTTTGATAAACATTTTTTTCAAGAAGGGCATGATGGGACCATGTAATAGATACTCCTGACGATAATAAAATTATGGTGTTTAAAAGGGGGATTAATGTAGCATTAAAAGGGGTTACTCCAGTTGGAGGCCAGATTATTCCAATTTCTATTTGAGGAGATAAGCTTTTGTGGAAAAAAGCTCCGGCGTTTTTTTCTCATCACTTTTTACTCTATACTTTTCTCCATTGCGTAGTGATATTTGGTGGACGGTGTAGTGTAAAATTTATTTATTAGTGTATAATTATTTTGATTTATTATAACTTTCACTCGGGAAATAACCGTTCGCATTTTGGCAAGTAATGTTTCATGATTACAAATACTAAAACCTACTTTGCGTTTAATTCTATTTGTTATATCAAAATAAAATTCAATTTACGACGTAATGGAACGTTAAACTGGCTTTCGCATGTTATTAATATTCGATAGACACCCCACATGCAAATCCTTCGAACCTTCGACCGAACACTTCGATCAAAGCTTCGATCTTCGATTTTGATTTTTTCGTTCCATTCGATCTTCGATCGAAGGGGGAAATGTCCTTCGCAACAACTCTAGATATTTGTCTAATTGACTTAATAAAGCAACACTTAAACGATCTAAGATTTTCAAAATTTACTTTAAGTAGTGCACGTTGTTTTCAACATTTAGTTATACAAGATTTTCAAAACTTACTCTAAGTTTCAATTATTTTAGAGTTAAATAATTCTGTTCATGAGGTAATACATATGAAATTATATGAACGTTTTGTTCCAGAAACGCAAAAATTAATTCAATCTTTAGATCACAGAATGCGACCGGTAGTAATAAAATTTTTAACATTTTACTGATAAAAATTGGTTGTCTCTTCGACTACATACTTTGCTGTGAACTTTAGAATAATAAAATTTCGCAGTCGCTCACTTTGAACTGAAGCGTATGAAATTACAAATATTCAGAATTTACATAAAATATTCAGAATTTAAAATTTAGTTTTAATTCGTATCAAGAATGAAGGATAATTTTAAAAATTTATTTCTGAGTCTTTAATCTTAGTTTGAAGCACTTTGAGCTCTAAAAACGATGAAGTTAAATTTAACTGCAAATTCTACTGTACAAAAAAAAGAATCCTATTTTATAAAATTTGTTTGAATCTGAGTCACTGAGGCATGATGCAGAGTAACAGAATCATGACTCTGAATCACCTAACTCTAAGTTTAAGGAGTGAGAGAAGAGTTATTGAGTCATTTAAAATTCATGACTGTGACTCAGAAGGGAACCTGTGGTTCAGTACTAGACTTGTCACCGGGTTCGAGTGTTTCTTATGTACTTTTGGCTGGGGAGATCAAAATGACTCTCGGGACGGTAGGTTTGGTTCACTAAGGCCGAAAATTCAGTAAAGCCGATTTCATTATAGCCAGACTACTTAACACATAATCTCTCATTTGCTTGACAGGTACCGGACTGCATGGTTTGCTATAGCCGGAGTTCTATTATACTCAGAGTCACTATATCAACGCTGTAAGGCAAAACGGTGCGCAGTATTTACTACTGCGCATGTCTACCAACAAAATGAGTACCGCGCATGGGAATTGGTTTGAAATAATTGTTTGATATAATCAGCTGATAGGTGCGCATGTCTATAACAGCATATTTCCTACTGCGCATAGCAATGATCAATTAATGCCTACTGCGCATGTTAATTGGTCTGATACATTTCTTTGATACGATTAGCTGATAATTGCGCATGTTTATGACAGCGTATTTGCTACTGCGCATGTCTAACAACAAAAAATGGCTACTGCGCATGTCATTGATCAATTAATCCCTATTGCGCATGTTAATTTGTCAAACGCATTAGTTTGATATGATCAGCTGATAGGTGCGCATGTGTGTTGCAGCGTATTTCCTACTACGCATGTCCAACAACATAAAATGGCTACTGCACATGTTCATTGGTCAGATACATTAGTTTGATATGATTAGCTGTAAAAAAATTACTGATCTGCTAACTTTACGTTTTTATCTCCCGATCGGCTATTTCTGATCTGCTAACTTTACGGTTTATTTTCTGGTCGGCTAACACTGATTTGCTAACTTTACGGTCTTATTGTTTGGTCGGCTAACTATGATCTGCTAACTTTATGGTCTTATCTGCTGATCAGCCTACTCTACGGTAAAATTTTTTTGTCGGCTATTGCGGATCGGCTAACTTTACGGTGAGGTTCTGCTCACTTTGTGGACCGGATCTGCTAACTTTATGGTGTTGATCGAATAGTCGGCCAACTTTATGCTTTTGGTCAGTAGATCGGCTAACTTTACGGTGCTGGGGTACGTACTTTACGGTCGGATCGGATAATCGGCTAACTTTATGGTGATGATCTGCTAAGTTTACGCACCCTTCCAGTGAAACATTTCTGACAACGAGTAAGCAATTTCAAATGGTTAGTAGACTAAATCGAAAGTTTCAGAGTTGTATTTAGGTTGCAGTCGCTAATGCTGTGATTAAGACGAAATGTGGCAAGTTTTTGAGTTGCTGATGCTCCTTTTAACCTTAAAAGTGGCAAGTTTTAGAAAATTTTCACGGGATTTTTCGAACCTAAACGGAAATAATTCGTAGCGACCGCTGCTTAAATCCTACCAGCGTGAGGAGTTAGAATTATTATAAACCGATTATTTTTTATTGAGGTAGACAGGCGAGAAAAAAAATTTTTTTTTGCACAAGTTCGCAAAATTTTACTTTACCGCCACAAATAAATGTTAAATTAATGATCTGCAGAAAATTTACAATCGATTGATGGATCACTTACCAAACTTGTAGCATTAGGTAAGTCCGTAAAAAAAAAATTTTTTTAACACAAATTTGCAAAATTTTTGAAAAAATTTGACTTGACCGCCAACAATGGATGTCACATCCGTAATCTACGCTAAATTTCCAGTCGATTAATGTATAACTTACCCGGATTTCAGAGAGTGGGCTATTCTACAAATAAGCCGTGGTTTGTGAATGGGTAGTGGGTAGTGTTCCGCATGGCTCTGGCTCAATGGCTCTGGCTCTGGCTTGAGCTGGCTCATAAAACTTTCTGAGCCAGAGCCAGTGCATGGCTCTGGCTCATATAGTAATTTTGAGCCAGAGCTATGGCTCATGAGCCAGCTCAACGAAACTTGTTAGCCATGGCTCAATGGCTCAACTTTTCCCCTATATTCTTCCACTTTTTCCCTAAATTTTTATTTTTTTTCTTCCAAATCATTACTTTTTTTTTTAATTTTCGGAATTTTTAGTCAATGAAAGTCAATTTGCCTTTAGCCAGTGCATAATTATGATTTGTATTGGGTTATTCTCACTAGGTCATTCTCACTTTTAGCAAAATGTGCATATTAATGAAAAAAACAACATTTTTTATGTTGAGCCATGAGCCATGGCTCAATGAGCCATGGCACTGGCTCATGAGCCAGCTCAACAAAAGTGCGGAGCCAGAGCCATGGCTCGTGAGCTGGCTCACCGCTCGGGTGAGCCAGTGGCTCTGGCTCACGCTAAAAACTGAGCCATGCGGAACACTAGTAGTGGGAATTAAGCGGGAGACCAACTCTGCAGCAGAAGCCGTTTGACGGGAGTGGATCTATGGCCGCACAGCTAAATCTCCATATGGAGGCAAAAAGTGAATTCAAAAAGTGAAAGAGACTTTATTTACAATCGATATGCATAAAATTGTGTTGTCAAATTGTGTTGTACCTCTATGTATGTCAACATGCATAATCTAATAAAGTTTCATAACTCCTGAATTTTGTTTAAGCTCAGTTACATAGTAGGCAATGTTTGGTTTTTCCGCCATTCTCTAAGCAATTACGTCGCGATGAGCTATCTTTTTGTTTGAAAAAGAAAAATACAATGACTTATCCCACCAATTTGCGAATTGGATTTGTGACGCTGCCACTTGCTTAAACTCAAATTTTGTTTCAAGAAAGTTATTTGTAATTCCATTACTTTTGTTCAAAATTTTATAAATTGCCAATTACAAATTACTTGTCCGAAGTTATCAATTACAAATTACAATTATGCATTACAATTTTGTAATTAGATTATGCAATTCGATTACATGAAATCTAATTACAACTAATTTACCCTGCTATGACAATATTTATCGTATATGGAAAATACCAATATGGAAGTTATTGATGGAACAATTTCATTACTTCCAATTGAATTTTTACATAATAAATTAGAATTCAAGCAACCTTAGATGAAAAAAAAATCTGTTTTAATTTGCGAAACTTCTTTCCAGCCATAGCAGGTTTCAATACAGAAAAAATGTAATCAGATTACGGATTACATGATTACAATCAAAAATGAGCAATTGATTACTAGTCATGATTATGATTACATTTTGGAGTAATCATAATCATAGATTAATAATCTGCAATCAATAATCATAATCTAAGGCAAATATGATTACAGTTTTTGATTACTGTGGAATTTTATTTTATACAAGGAATCAAATTCTAATATTGAGTTTTTTTTTAATATTATTTTGTTGTTGGTTTCAAAAACTAATACTGCAATTTCAAATTATAAAATAAAGTGCTTAAGTTACTACAATCCTTCGTTGTACTTATTGCTTTAACTTCATCATGAAACTTCTTGCACAAGAATTGAATTGATGAAATTTTTGGGTAGACGCGGTAGTTGTGCCCATTATATTTATGAGTGTCTGTATATAAATTTCATGATCCTTGATCATATTTCCTAAGATACTTCCATCCGAACATGGTTGCATTCTGAATTATCATGTTAATGTTAATGTATAACGCTACTGGTGCTAATGCCAAAGTTGTATCTACAAACTGCTTTTTGAGAGAAAATTTGGTTTCGCTAAAACTGTACTCACTCAATTATGTTCACCAATAATTTCATTAAATCTTACGCAAGAAGGATGTGATAATGTGATTTTAGCGCGAGAGGAGATATAATTACCCAAATGTTTCATCTTCCAGCGAATGTCGCTTATGGTAACTTTGTCCTAACCTTATTTCCTTACGTTAACGTTAACCTTATGTTAACGCTAATGTGCAACCTCCGCAAATTTAATCCGGACCTTTTTTCTCCGAATTTCACCAAAAGCAGATTACGTCAGGCGGTACACAATTAGAAAATAATGGAAGTGAAGTTAATGAACAAAATATCTGTTTTGATTGGACAAAGGCTATTGCAAAACAATAGAGCAAAGCTGAGAGGCAGAGAGGATTCGGCAGATTCTCTGTTGAGCGAGGTGGAGTAGATGCGAAGGTATCATACACCATTCTTCGACTTTGAGTTTTCTCTGCGGCTGTAAATCGATTTTGCTAAAGTATGTTCTTTCTAACATACGCTAACTTCATTCTCTTCAACTTTTGGATTTCGCGCTAATTATTTGCTGCCTCAATTTTTTTGGTGAAACCGAAGTTTTAAAGCCCGGATTAACTTGGCGGGGGCTGTATAAAGCTAATGTACTGGTGCTAATGACAAAGTTATACCTAGAAATCATTATTTTGAGAGAAACTTTGATTCCACTAAAACTGTACTCAATCAATTATGTTCACCAAAAATTTTATTAAATCTTGCGCAAGAAGTTTCATGACGTGATTGGAGCACAAAAGAAGATGTAGTTACCCAAATGTTTTATTATCCAGCGCTTATGCTAACTTTGCCCTGACCTTATTTCCAACTACCGAAATAACTTGAAAATACTTGCCATCTAATATTTTATACAATTTTCCAAATTCTACACTACACTGTCAGCTGGTGCAGCATACAAAACAATTTTGTATTTCAAGTATAGGATCAATAATTTGGAAAAAAGTTTTTTTTTTTTAATTATCACGGTAGTCCACTGCTCTAAAAACAAAAGTCAAAAGAAGTAGTAATCAAGGCTGGTAAAGTTTTGTTAGTATAAACTGATTTGGAATGATTTGTTTCAGAAAGAATGAAAAGAGTAAGAAATTCCTATATGACGTGATTGTTTTCAGTTGTTAACATAACAATATGTAATCATGTAATCATTTAAATAATTTAGGGTTTTCATTACTTGATTATGATTACAAGCTCGCAAATTCGTAATCAAACCCAGTTTATTATAGATTACTTAACTCCACACCAGTGTTCGGCATCCCATCTTTCCCATCCTGGATGGGGATGGGAAAGATGGGATTTGGATGGGGATGGGCGATAAATTTCCGGGATGGGGATCGGGAGAGGAGAGGATGGGGATAAAAATATTTCTTAGGAAGATGGGGATGGGAGAGGATGGGGAGAGAGAATTTCTCTCAAAGGATGGGGAGAGGAGAGGATGGGGATGAAAATAGTTGTTAGAGAGATGGGGAAGGGAAAGGATGGGGAGATGAAACTTCTTTCAAAAATGGGGAGAGGAGTGGATCGGCATTGTAATATGTTTTACAAAGATGGGCAATAGAAGGGAAAAGTTTAATCTCAACTAAACTGAAATGCAATGAATGGTTGCCAAACAAACACTAATCGCAAGTATTGTGTGTTGTGTGAAGCCTTCTCATTAAGCATAGCAATAATTCTCTGTTGGTCTTTCTTGGTTAATTAAATTACGCAACTCGATCATCCTAAGTTAAGAGTAGTGTTCCGCATGGGTCTGGCTCAATAGCTCTGGCTCTGGCTCGAGCTGGCTCACAAAAATTCATGAGCCAGAGCCAGTGCATGGCTCTGGCTCATGTAGTAATTTTGAGCCAGAGCCATGGCTGATGAGTCAGCTCAACGAAATTTGTGAGCCATGGCTCAATGGCTCAACTTTTCCCCTAAATTCTTCCACTTTTCCCTTAATTTTTCATTTTTTTCTTCTTCCAAATCATCACTTTTTTTTTAATTTTCGGAATTTTTGGTCACTGCTAGTTCATAATTATGATTTGTGTTGGCTTATCCTCACTAGGTCATTCTCACTTTTAGCAAAATGTGCATATTAACGGGAAAAAATTTTTTTGTTGAGCCATGAGCCATGGCTCTGGCTCATTAGCCAGCTCAACAAAAGTGCGGAACCAGAGCCATGGCTCACCCTCATGTGAGCCATTGGCTCTGGCTCACGCCAAAAATTGAGCTATGCGGCACACTAGTTAGGAGCAGTGTTCTGCATCCCATCTTTCCCATCCTGGATGGGGATGGGAAAGATGGGATTTGGATGGGGATGGGCGATAAATTTCCGGGATGGGAATGGGGAGAGGAGAAGATGGGGATAAAAATATTTCTTAGGAAGATGGGGATGGGAGAGGATGGGGAGAGAGAATTTCTCTCAAAAGATGGGGAGAGGAGAGGATGGGGTAACGCCGTTTTTTTAGATGGATGGGGAAGGAAGAGGATGGGGAAAGGAAATTTTTACAAAAAGATGGGGGAGAGGAAAGGATGGGGAAAATCGGTGCCGAACACTGCTCCACACACACCAGTCAAATTTGGTCCAATACCCTCCCAGCAGCTGGGATATTTTTCCAACGCTCCCTTTTTTGAAACTTTTATACCCAGGAGCTGGGATATTCTTCGAACACCTAAACACATTGTTGACAAATTGTGTTTTGCCGTAGCTTCACGACGCACCGACCACTGCCCGCAGCCTTCCCCACTGCTTGGTTCCCTCCCCACTGCCCGCAGCCCTCCCTACTGCCCGCAGCCCTCCCCACCGGCCGCAGCAATCTCCACCGCCCGCAGCCCTCCCCACTGCCCGCAGCCCTCCCCACTGCACGCAGCACTCCCCACTGCATGCAGCCCTTCCCACTGCCCGCAACCTGCCCCACTGCCCGCATCCCTCCCCACTGCCCGCAGCCCTCCCCACTGCCCGCAACCCTTCCAACTACTCGCAGCCCTCCCCACTGCCCGTAGCTCTACCCACTGCTGCAGCTCTCCCTACTGTTTGCAGCCCTCCTCTCAGCCCGCTACCCTTTGTACTGCCCGCAGGCCTCCCTATTACCCGCAGCCCTCTTTACTGCCCGTAGCTCTACCCACTGCCCGCTGCCCTTCCCACTGCCAGCAGCCTTCCTCACCGCCCGCAGCCCTTCCTAATGCTCGCAGCCTTCCCTTTTGACCGCAGCCCTCCCCACCGCTTGCAGTCTTCCCTACTGCCCGCATCCCTCCCCACTGCCCGCAGCCCTTCCAACTGCCCGCAGCACTCTCTACTGCCCGCAGCCCTCCCCACTGCCCGCAGCCGTCCCCACTGCCCGCAGCCCTACCCACTGCCCGCAGCCCTCCTCACTGCCCGCAGCCCTACCCACTGCCCGCAGCCCTCCCCACTGCACGCAGCCCTCCCCACTGCCCTCAGCCCTCCCTTCTGACCGCAGCCCTCCCTTCTGACCGCAGACCTCCCCACCGCTTGCAGCCTTCCTTACTGCCCGCAGCCCTCTCTACTGCCCGCAGCTCTCCCTACTGCCCGCAGCCCTCTACTGCCCATATCCTTCCCTACTGCCAGCAGTCCTCTCTACTACCCGCAGCCCTCCCTACTGCCCGCAGCCCATCGTACATTAATTAATTATGATGTCACTTAGATACTCCGGCAATATAGTAGATGGTGGAAGGAATTTCCCACCACCCACCTCTGCGGTTGGAAAAATATCCCAGCTGTTGGTCTTTAAAAGGGCCAAACATCTTTAACAAGGAAAGCAATGGCGTTCCAACTTTCCCTGCTCCGGAAGTCATGTGATTTGGAACGTAATAGTGATCGGTCATGCAATTAAGTATTTCAGGGACACCTAAACACAATTTCAAAAAATGTATTGGATTAAAATCCCAGCTCCTGGTGTGTGTGGATTAAAGGGGTTTGATTATAGATTACACAGATTAGTAATATGTAAGCGCATGGCAGTCATAATCTCTAGAATCATTAATGTAATCAAACCTGCTCAGCATTTCCAGCATTTGGTTTCACGAGTTCTTACTACAAAATTTTTAAAACTTGCTCAAAATTTCAAATACTTAGGGTTCATTGGTTTTGTTCGTAGGATAATATTAAAATCTAAAAATTTGGTTCAAAGCCCCAGGATCAATCAAAAACTTTCAGCTCGCTAAAAAGATCGACAGCATAAAGTTATCATTAGAATTGGCCAATCTATTCGACTGACCATTGCTCCACTCACCATATAAAAAGCAGTCATGCGGCCTCTGTCTTATAACTAAAGCTATTGAATTAATTGGGCGCTTCTGAAACGAAATATTGAAATTTTCATATTCCCTGATAACCATAATCATTTAATTCTAATTGTTTGGAAAGAGTAAGATTGAAAATTTTGCATAAAACACTATTGAAACCAAATATTGCAACCTACTTGGCTAATTTAAGGTATATAAACTTTAAATTTGATAAATCCAAATTTATTCATTTGAGCAATCAAAAATTTTATTGAAATTGCTAAAATTGGATCATGAGTATTGGATCATCATTGTTTGAAATAAATTTACATAATTTTAAAGCTTCCCAATGTGTCAATTCAGTGATGGTTGCCGGGACTGATATTTTGGCGGGAAACGATTCGGTGAAAGTGCTCAGGGTTTTTTCATTTTTGGTTCTACAGCATATTTCAGTGTTCTCCAGTTCAGTTCAGTTTTTTAGACTGAACTGAAATGAACTGGAAAAGGTACGGAAAAAATTATCCTTTGCGCCACCCACTCCAATACCCTTCGTGACATAGTGAGGAATGCAATAAAATATCAATACTGATTTTGTGTTTTTCATGTTAACTCTAAATCTGTATGATCCATGTTTCATGGAAGACGCCCCCGCTGTTGAAATGGAACAAGAGGATGATGAGGATTTGGATTTTGAGTTTAATTAGTTATCTTTGTCCTGAAATATCAGTAAAAAAAAATTTTTTTTTTTGACATTCCAAAAAATTGTAACTTTTTTTCTATACATTTTTAGTGAAATATTTTAGCATATTCGTGATCAGCGACCTCAGATTAGTCTACGAACAAATTTTCGTCCAAATCGGATGCGGTGCCGAAAAGTAAAATTTTACCTAGGTTCGATATTAACAAATACTGTAGTGAACTGAACTGGGGGAAAGTTTCAAGGGAAGTACTGAACTGAACTGGAAAAAAAAAAGTTTTTAGTTAATAACTGGACTGAACTGAACTTGAAAAACATTTCTACGTAAAATTGCTGAACTGAACTGAACTGGAAACTTTTCCTTAGGAACTGAAAAAAACTGAACTGGAAACTACCCATCCAGTTCTCAACACTGGCCGTGACTTATTAGTAAACTAAAATGTTTTCCAAGTTTAGTGGCCAGAGACTGTAACCATGTCAAATAATCAAAAAGCGAAACATTAGGATATCTTTTACGACGTTACGTTTTTTACAGGGTCAAAAATGTGTTCAAAAATATCACCCCGGCCGTCATTTTTGACGTCTTCTCTCTTAGTTGTAAATGTCTAAAGTAAATCAAATCAAACAGTAAAAGTGGAGATCAGAAACGGTCAAACTCAAAGTGGAAGGGGACAAGAGGAGTAATAAATCGGATGTGCTTTGACGAGACAGAAATATCGATAAAATTTTGGAAATTTCCTCCGTTTTTTCTTGTCTCCTGTGAATTTAAAAAGGATGGCAGACAACATAGAATTGGAAGCAACAGAGGAAGAGACGATTCAGAATTGTGAATCTGCAGCTGAGGAGGTAGCGGTGAGTCCTGTTTCAATATTTTTGTTTACAGAAAGTTCTGATACTTAAATTATTACACGTAATAATTGCTATCTTAACTAATTGGGGTAGGATTTAAGATTCAACCAAAGAATACTCCACTTGTTTGAACCTAAGGAAATTAATGGAACGGCCTACTCCAAAATTACTTCATAACATTCTACTTCTTCCATTCATTTCTTTAGGGTTAAAAAGTGAGGTACTCTTTGCTTAAATCCAACCTCTATTCGAATGATATGTAGGCGTTGGAAAAACAGGAGGAAGTGAAGCTGAGTGTTCGATATCCAGGAGCTATGAAACCAATGGCTGGACATTCTGCATTTCTTCAAAAGAGGCTTGCCAAAGGTCAAAAATATTTTGATTCTGGGGATTATCAGATGGCAAAGCAAACGGGAAAGTCAAATGTATGTTTAGTCAATTCAACCCAAATTTTGGGTTGACGACTGGTTATTTAAGCTTATAAAGATGTACAGTGCAAAGTGTAATGTGGTTACTCTATTTGAAACGGAATAACATTTTACAGGAATGACCGATTTCTGTTATACGTGTCCACCATTTCGTTGCCAGATATTCAGTTCACAAGAAAATACCGACGGTTTTGGCATCATGGTTGACCCCCAATTGCCAAGAGAAATTTAAACTTACATTGTTTTCTGTAAATACATATTCTGCAACATTAAGACCTGCACTTGCAGATTTAAATCCATCTCTGTTACAACATTTCCAATTTTACTTCTCAGCCAGTCTGACTGCGTCGTGTAGCGCATTAGAATCGATTTTGAGTAAAAAATTTTTGCCGCATATCGGATATCCGACGTTTTTTTGATTGCCTGATATCGGATAACCACGCCGAATATCCGGGTGAAAATGGGTGATGTGGAGGGTGGGAGATGGAGGAAAGTATTTGGGGATGCATGGTGGGACTAAAGGTAGGTAAGTGCCAAGACATAAATGGTTGGAGTGTGGACTTTCGCATGGTCATTCGACGATTATATCGTCACTGCCACGTTTCTCCCACTGCTTACCGCCCATTTCCCCTTCATCTGTCCATCGCCCTCCCTATCGCACAACCGCAGTCCCTACTCCTAACTTAAGGGAAATATAACCCTTTAACCGAAATGAGTTAGGTAATTTAGCGTCTTCCTTTCACTCATTTTGGGCTTTGATTACGTTGAAATAATGTTTAACTGCTAATTTTACTGTATAAATAAAAATGTATAATTTCTTTGAATCTGAGTCACCTGACTCTGACTCAAGCTTCTGGAGTGATGCGATGAGAGTCACTGAGTCATTTAAAATTCATGACTCTGACTCATTGTTAAACTAGGAGTCAGTGAGTCATGACCAGTGTTGCTGTTTTTTTTTGTTTTTTATTTAAAAAACATAAAAAACGTTTTTATTGTTTAAAACTGTTTTTTATGTTTTTTATGTTTTTTAACCGTTTTTTTCAAGTTTTGTTTTTAACCATGAAAATCCCAGTTCCGAATTAAATACAACACACACGACCTAGATTAACGTAAGAAAAAACTGAAATTGGTATTTAATTTTTAAGGAAGTGTTCTACATGTAAAAAAATTGAATTGTAACATCAGCTATAAAAGAACCTGCTAGACGGGTAGTCGTCAGGACATCGATTAATGCGTAGTGCAATATTAATAAAAAAATACGAATAGGGATTTTATCGTATTTGTCGTGTGTGTTGCAGCTAAGGTTCAGTTTGTTTAAAACACTGTTTTTTTTTTAAAACAAGTTGTTTTGAACATGTTTTAAACACTGTTTTAAACAAATGTTTTTTTTCTTCGCCACACTGGTCATGACTCTGAAGAAAATGGAGTCATTCGGAACCATAGAGGAAAACCCTACCTGTTCCCCGGGGGGTCCTTCTGGTCAAATATCAAAAAAATTAGTGGGGTGGTTCGAACTGTTGGTAAAACAAAATTAGTTTATTTTCGTATGGGCTGGTTATTTGGGCTTTATGCCTATTTGCTCCAGCATTCGGAGTGTGTCTCAGTTTAGGTGAAAGGTTCGCCACAAAGACAATCGAGAGTTTAATCGGACTATAGCGCCACAAAGGGGATGGGTTGCTTCTAGTGATGCAACCGTTGCGTTTTTCAGAACATACGGAAACGAAACGAAACGGATTAAATAGAAACGAAAACGAAACGGTATAAATGTAGGCAAAAACGGAAAGAAATTGAACCGAAACGGAAAATTAAAAAAATTAGGTTGAGCAAGTCAATTAATTACTGTAGAATAATTATAAATAAGGTTGTAATGAATTCATGATCGACTATTTGAATCTTACTCTGCGTCGCCAGTCACGAAGTAATTAATTTTTAGAATAATTACCGATAGTAGGTTTAGGCAAAAAAAAACTATTTCATTAAATGTTTTAGTAAATGAACAACAATATTGATTTCGAAACATTTGTAGAATCCGGGTAAGTAATACGTCAATCTACCAAAAAATTAGCGTCGATTACGGATCTGATATACAGGCTCATTTGAAAGTAGCTCCGGGCTTTTGAAAATTTGTATCTCTTTATTGAGTTGACACAGGAGTCTCGTTTGTGATTCATTGGAAAGCTGAATGTCAAGAAGAAATATTGGTCACAATCAAAAAGGATAGGAACCAGCGTTACTAATGTCAATTCATGATTAAGTTGAAAAATTTAAATTTAGCATTAGGATTACCATGGCGGCTTTTATTGTCGTAAATTCAAACAATCCGTTTCAGCACGTTTTAAAGCACCCAAACCGATGTCGAACAAATAATTCAAGATTTGTTTCAAAAACTTTTCCATGCCAATCGTAATGCTAAATTAAAAATTTTCCGTTTCATCATGATTCATGAATTACTCCTAGTAATGGTGACCCTTGAATTTTGCGATTGACATTCAGCATTCCAACGAGTCGAAAACGATAACTGCATGTCAATTCAATAAAGAGGTACAGATTTTCAAAAGCCCGGAGCTACTTTCAAATGACCCTGTACAATAATAATTAATAGTAAAGCAAAATTTTGTATAAATTTTGCAAATTAGTGCAATAGAGTTAGCATATGACTTATTAGTAGGGATGCCCCGAATAGTGGTGTTCGAGAAAATTTCGAATACCAATATTCGTATTTGAAATGAAACCGAATACGAATAGTTCGGACGAATATTCGAAAGCAAATGCGCATTAGGTGTCTGTCGACCCGTCTTAAATAGCTTGTTCAATTAGACCTCTCAAAAACTAATAGACTCCGCGCTATAGAGAAAGAATTTAATTTGGAAGTTCAGAAGCTTGTGTAAGATGTCCCTACACGTTGGAACTCGTGTTATTAAATGTTAAATCGTCTTTTGAAACAAAAAGTTGCCTTCACCTATTTTTCAACGGAAGAGGCAAGGATTGTGAATTTGACCCAAAATCAGTGGTATTTACTGGAAGGAGTACCTACTCTTTTTCAACCTTTTAAAGAAATAACAAAAATCATCAGTGATCATAATCAAAAACAAATAATTTAAGAAGTACTTCCATGTCTTATGCTCCTCACACATTATTTGAAAAAGGATCACCCTAAGCATTACGGAGTAGGGAACTGAAAGAAACTCTCAAAGTTAGCGTCCTTCATAGGTTTAAAAAAAATTTGAAAAATTTAAACTACACATGCGCAACATTCTTTTATCCGCGTTACAACTTGTTTCTTATATGAAGCAGAACGCCAAGAAGATTTTGTAGCAGAAATGTCTGAAAACTACAAGAAGCATCTCAAAATTCCGACTGCAGAAAACCCGTCTACAAATAATATCCAAAATCTTCTTGACACCAACGAGACTCATAATTCATTTTGAAAAAATTTCAAAAAAAAAATTAAGCGCAAAATATCCAGACGATTGAACAAGTCACTTTATCCCAACAAGTAATCTTCACAAGTGAAATCAGGTCTTATACTGCTATACGAAATGTAGACAAGAAAGAGTCCATTTTCATGGTGGAAACAAAACCACTCGGCTATTACAAACATGACTCTATTAGTGCGGAAGTACTTGTCAGCTCCTGCCAGCACAGTTTTTGGCGAACGATTATTTTCTGAAGAAGGGTTTATATACGAAGATAACCGTTCCCGACTTTTCCTGAGCATGGCGAATTGTTAACCTTCCTCAATCGTAATTTAAAAGTATTAGATTTTGAGTAAAAGTGAAAGATCTAGACTTCTCTAGGCTTTTGGAAGTATCTTGCACAACCAATAAATTTTAATTCTAGATTATTTAGACAATCAAAGATGAGGCACAGTCGAAATTTCCTAACTTATTTCTGTATTGAAAAATAAATTCAATTTAAAAAATATTCGAAAATGTATTCGAATAGTTTGCGAATATCATTTTTAGAATATTACGAATACTAATATTCGTAAAAGTTTCCGAATAGTTTCGCATATTCGAATTTTCGAATATTTGGGGCATCCCTACTTATTAGCTAAATGTACCGATTTAGATTTTAACGAGTACGACATAAATTGATCCATAATATTGTCTAGATTGTGGATATGACATGTGCTTTATGCTGCATTAAATTTATCGAACTTGAAATATTTTTGTTCCATGCACTTTGCTAAAAAAGGAGTTCGCTAAATCTTTTTTGCAAAGAATTAGAATTATGTGTTCAATGGTTAGAAAGTGACAATTTGGGATGTTCCGACTATCCTACACTGAAATTCTGCCGGATAGGCTAACCGCCGAATACTGGATAATTTTAGTTGTCGGCGCGTATAATTTTCTAAAAAGTGTTTTCAGAAATTTTAAGAAATGAATCAATAATTTTATTAATATTAACAAATGAGCTCCGAAAAAGTCGAAATGCTACACGTGGTGTTATTAAAATCGACTGCTGCACGTTTGCTAGAAAAATGTCATAAACCGCGTCTTTGATAAAAATTATATGCAATTTAAGTTTCAGTAAGCAAATTAGCCGGATATTCGATATTCGGCAACCAGGTATTCCCCGATACTTGATATCCGGCGTATCTACTGGATATGCATTGTAGAACTTGCTCAAAGGCGGATCGGTATATTTAGGTTGATTGATGTATTGCTTACCCAGATTCTACAAATGTTTCGAAATAAATAGTTTTGTTCATATACGTTTAATGAAATATTTGAAGAAACCTTCTATCGTTAATTATTTCCAAAATTAATTACCTCGTGACTCGGGACCAAGAGTAAGGTTCAACCAATATTGAATCTATTGAAAACAAAATCTTTTCCCAATCCTGTATCCTAATTAACTAAGAATAGCAGCTGGGTGGGTGTCTTCGAAACATAAATAAACCTCTACTGGCGGAATAAATGTGAGTAAAAAAAAGCGTAAGAAAGATATATCAAGTCCACTTTACTTTTACTTTAAAGTTTACTTCACTCTAAAGTTTAACTTTGAGAAATTTCAAATTTTTTCAAATGCAAGATTACCATGTGGCACATCCAAGTGACCGTTTAGTTTCGGTTTGTTTCATTTTTTACTCCAAAGCGGTAAACGAAACGAAACGAGACGGATAATTCGTTTTATGAAAACCTAAAACCGAAAACGAAACGGAAAACGGTTTTTCCTTTCGTTTTGAAACGAAACAGTTGCATCACTAGTTGCTTCGCCTCGGAAAGGAAGATGAGGAGAGTAAGCAGCAACTCTCGGACATCCTCATCCAATAATTAGAATATTTATTGGAATAATTATTAAATATGAAATTAAAAAATTAAATATTTAAAAAAAAAATTAAAAAAAAGGAACATTTGTAGAGTGCCCCCCTCCCCCTCCCTGGAATTCTGGTAAGTGATTTGTTTATCGACCGGAAATTTAGCGTAGATTACAAATCTGACATCCGTTGTTGGCAGTAAAATCAAATTTTGCAAAAAATTTCTAAATTTATACTAAAAAAATTTTTTAAACCTAAGAAGAAAATCAAACAAACGTAAAAAAACTTAAAAGGAAAATCTAAAGAAAACCATAAGAAATCGTATCCTCTGCGTCTCATTGCATGTCATCTATAAATATGTAAATTCAAATAAATGTGAAAAAATATTTTGACCGCTGTTAAATTACTTGACAGCCAATAATGCATGTCACATTCGTAATCTACGCTAAGTTTCTAGTCAATTAACGTATCATTACCTGAATTCCCGAGGGGGAAGGGCTATTCGACAAATAAGCTAAAAAAAACTTCAAACTATAAGTAGGGCTTTGTCCCACGCCGTGTGCGAGCTCATGATAATTTTGGGTTTTCTGGGCCCACCCCAGAAAAATTTTTTTGCCGGGGGGTCCCTGTGCTAACTAAGGTTAATCCTGTCAAATATTATTCCGTTTCAAATTAACGTAACCAAATTACGCTTCACGCTAAGGTGCCACAGGAAGAAGATTCACGGGAACGAAGTTGACGAAGTGTTGGAGAGTACAATATGTAGTGAATTAATTTTCTGTGTATTTCTAGAATTTATTCTCAAATCGGATGATGCCACCAATTCTGTCAGTTGCTCCTGAGATTCCAACACCAGACTCTGTTCCCCATAGGAAGGCAAGTTTGGTTCAGCAACAATCGAAACTTGCAAATGCCAATTGATTGAGGATTTTGGATGAATAGGAACTGCACGCACTTTTTCAAAACAAGATCTCCCAACTCATCTAAATCTAAAGCGTTTTCCTAAATTTTTGTATAAAACGGACAACTTACCGCTGTCAGCTATTGTTGCTCCAAGTCCAAGTATCTTAAATTGTGTAAGCAATTGGCTAAATCGTTTATCAGGCTTTGAATTATAAAGTCTGCAATAGATTAATTATATTTCCTATCTATCATTTCAATTGACTCCTTCGTACAATATAGTGAATTGCTCCAATAATACCCTGTTTCTATCGAAAGAACCAACTAATTTGATTCAGTTAAATACAATAAAGGCCCTGAAATATGTGTTAATATAAACATTCAACAAATTATCAACATCCATAAGTATGATCTTTTATTTTTTTCAAATCCGTTGTCTCTCAATTAGATAACCATTAGACAACAGCAGTAGAAACATTTGGACACCACACACTCAACTTTTATCACTGAACTTCACATTCTTGGAAAATAAGAACAGACCTCACAACAGCAGAGAGTAAATACTAATAGTAAGTTGAGAGCTAGAAATTTTAGCAAATATTTTTGTAACAACTCCAATTGTGAACATATTTCAGAATTGGTACATTGAGATAATCAATTAGGTAGGCGGGTTACACGAAAAATAGATTTGATCATAATTTTTAAGAAACGAAAAAAAAAATTGTAGGAATCGCTCATAAACAACATTTCCAGATTAGATAAACTATTACAACTCGGTCTTCTTAGGTTTGCCGCTTCGGTCAAACCCTTTGAGCTCATTGGTAGCATGCTCTGCAATGTATTTGACAAAGTCGTCAACTTCTCGGCCGCCCTCATACCGGACAGGCGTATCTTTGCTGTCCTTCGACGCCCAATAGAGAGTAGGGAATCCGCGAACTTCATATGTAGGTGGAACATCATTGGCAGTAGCATCCATCTTCACAATGGATACATCTTCGTCTTTCAGCTGCAAATAAAAGAAATTGTGTACTACCATTACCTCTAACACTAACCAAATGAGAGAGCGAATTTGCCACTATTTATAATTGAAAATTCAAAAGATTGTCTGGATCAGCTATCAGACGGAATCTGATATCGATTCGATCTAATCGGGTGGTTTGAATATGTCGCTTTATATTAGAGTAGCCCTCTAATATAAATATATAATATTGAATATGTTCCTTCGGCCGACTAATCATGGATTTTTATACCCGAAACATTTGTGACTAGCTGCATTCCAAAAACTTTAATTTAACTGTTTTCCGTTGCCTCAATTTTATATATTTCTGTTCTGATTAGATACCCTAGCTTGTTAGGTGCAAAGCAAATGGAACAAAGCAGAGAGACGGAGCGAGTTCGGCAGGTTCTCTGTTGAGTCAGGCGGAATAAATGCCAAGGGATCGCACCCCATTCCTCTAGTTGGTCATTTCTCTCAATTACACATCCTTCAGCATTACAAAATGGCGTTTTTTTACAAAAAAAAAAACTCAAAATCAGTTTTGATTAGACAAATTATTGCAAAGCTGTGCAAAGGATGAAAGCAGAGAGGCAGAGAGAGGGGTTGACGATTCTATTGCGTGAGGTGGAGTAGATGCAAAGGGACCATACCCCACTCCTCGATTTGAGTTTATCCACTCTACTCTCTGCTTCTGTTGTGAATTACATTATTCCCTCGACTTTAACCCACAGATTTAATGATGCATAATATTTAATTGCATTACCGCCACCTCGCAGATAACTCGCACATTTTCCATACGTAAGCAACACATAATTCATGCGTTTTTTGTTTATTGAATATAATATGAACCCGTAGATTTAAAAATGTACGAAAATCAATCGGATTACCCCTAGCTCGCATTTAACCCGCACTTTTTCCATACGCAAATAAAACTAATTCAAGCGTTTTTTTGCTCATTGAACTGTTAACTGTTTCAAAAATAACAAATTTCAACCACTGCTAACTCTACGGCCAACACAACATACAATCGGAAATAATATACAGCGAAATTTAAAATAATTACAGTATAGACTTCCATAAGCAATCATCACACTCAATACTCGAGAAATAATTTATACAGCGAGAAATAATTTATACAGCGAGAAATGTTAAATATACTCAAGACAAATTTTTGACTTTACGAGGATCCGATGTGGAATTATTAATCACGAAGAAATGATTTCAATTTTTCTGAACTAGCGAGATTTATAAATGCCTATAGAAACAGGCTCATCAAAGCACGGTGTCTACGGTGGTACCAAATGTTTGACGCTAGCACTATTTAGATGGTAACGTGGAACGTTAAGATCCCCAATTAGGGCATTTAATCACGGTCCACTTTCCAATCACGTGATTTTCGTGATCGAATTGTGATCAATCACGTTAGTAACGTGATTTTTCGTGATTGACATAAATAGCCATTTACTTGCATTTAGTATTTAGTCTACCAAATTTGCTAAAAATCAAACTTTCTTTCGTACAACGTAAATCTAATACTTAATGAGTGAACTGTCACCAAGCTTTTAACGATACCAATCAAAACTTAAGAGAATTTTGAACAGCTACTTTGAATATTCAACTTCTAATTTCTGTAAGTGCCACAAATAAGCAATGTAGCTTTAGTTTTTGGTTCCGTATAATAGCTTACAATTCTACATCTTTGTTATGAACATAGCAAATTTTACAACATAGTTGGTTGTTGAAATATAACAAAAGTCTAGTAGTGTCTTCAGAATGAGAAATGTTAAGATAAACGCGCAACAAGCATAAGTGATTCGCAAACATGGTAGAAATAAACCATATTAAATACTTCGTAATATGGTTTATTTGAATTTGTTTCTTGTAATATGGAAATATGTTGCGGAATCGATAGATTTAGCTGCCAAAGTTAATCACGAAAGTCACAGGTTTTTAATGATAAAATCCCGTGATTTTCGTGAGTAGAAATATACACCGTGATCCCATGATTCGTGATTACGTGATTGAATGCCCTATCCCCAATAGATACCCTGTCATTGTGCGCCATCCCCACACAGGCTTTTTAGCCTTTTCAACAAACCTACAAATATTCAGCTCGAGTGATTTTTATAATTCAGATAAACTACCCTCCTGAATAACCCACAACAAAAAAAAATGAAGCAAAAACATCATATAACACGCTGGCAATAGGCGAGGGAATAGAGTAATTTTGCTGAATTATGTCCTCTCGAACACATGCTAACTTCATTCCATCTAACTTCTGGACTTAGCGCTATTTATTTGCTGTCTCAATTTTTTTTTGGTGAAAGCTGCTTTCTACGGCCCGGATTAACTTGGCTAACCCTGTACTAAGTAGGGGAGGAGTAGTGTTTCGACCTGTTATATAACAGGAGGTAAATTATGTGGTAAATAGTTTAGTAGTGAGTTAAATTAAAATACGAAATCAAAAGTTACGTTCCGAAACAAACAAAAAATAATGAAATAACTTAAAGAATTTTGTTCTTAAAAAATTATAAATTCCTAACGAAAGTTATATTGGCAAGATGATTCGACAGACAAGTCACACACACTATTCGGCTGTTTCGGCCTGGTCGAAACGGAATTTTACCCATTTCGGGGCAACTCTTTTTTTTGCTTACCTTAATTGCCAGCTCATCATAAATTGGAATGAGTTTCTTGCAATGACCACACCTGAGGTATAAATATTAATAAAAAATTATTCCAACGAATGAATTGTTTAGGCTATGAATTATATTTGACGTATTCATTTACCATGGAGCATAAAATTCGATCAAAGTATCCTTCCCATTGTTGGTGACGACATCATCAAAGTTTTTGCCAACAGCCTTAATGACAGCTTCCTGAACATCAGGAATAGCCTCTGATTTGAAGAATGGTTCTAGTTCTCCAGCCTTCAATTGATGAAGGAAAGTACCAAAGGCCTCAACACTGAAACATTATGGTACGTAAGTGAATGGGTCCTTAAACTTTAAATTTAGTAGCAACACATACGAAAATTCCCCAGACATAATGAACTTTTGTCCCTTGGCGTTCTTCCCTGTGATGATTGGCTTGTCAGATGGAGTGAAGTCGATTCCATAGTCATTCATCTCATGTTGGAAATCGTCTTTCGAACTCACTGCAAAAGTAAAATCTTTCTTGTGGTCTTGTGCAACTTTGAGGATGCGGTTTCTCCAGTAGTTTGATCCTTTTGGATTCTTCTTGTAATCGACACCAAAGTATGCAATGACTAATGGGTGAGTGAAATCTTTAGCAGTGTCTTGTGTTCGAATTCCAACCAAACCATAGCTAAATTAGAAATGAACAAACAAGAATTCAAGACAAGTTTTCGAAACTCAAAGCATAAATAAAGTATACTATTCAGTGTTGATGAATTTCTCGATATCGTCTTTGTCAAAAGCACCATCGTAGACGACGAAGTCTGGCTCAAATTTGTTGGAATAGATCTTTGGACGGTAGACAACTAAAGTATCTTCTTTCTGTGATGCTTTCTTCAAAACAGCTGCATCGCTAGTATGAGCAAAACGAACTTTCTCACGAAGTTTATCTGATACTTTGGTAAATGTCTTCTCAAGTTTTGAGTTGGAAGGCTGTAAAACATGATATCATTAATAACCAAGCGCTTTAGAGTATATTGTAACCATAAATTGAAGTAATATTCATCGGAGGAATGCTTACAGGATAAAAAGCAATGACACCAGTATCTTCCTTGTCGATAAAGGAAGTGAAATCTTCAGCAGTCTTAATCTCTTTCGAAGCTGGCCCTACTTGACTCCTCATGTGTTTTACAATTCCAGCTAAATAAATTATGGGTGCGGTTTATCAATCATTATTCAACTTCCAGCTGTCTATGTAAACATGCCACGGCAAAATTCAAATGTCACGAAGATAGTTATTACCTGCTTCGCGTGGTCCATTGTAATCGGATGTAAAATCTTCATGCTTGAATATCTTCAGTGTTGGATACCCGCTGACGGAAAACTTGCTACATGTTTCTTTACCGCCTTCGGTACAATCAACCTGCATAATTAACCATGATTAGGATTAGGAATTAATTTACTATTCAGAACAATTAATTGAACACAAAGGAACTCAATCAGGTAAATTTTAAATTTGTGTTGTTAACTTTATCAATTAAGAGTAATTATAAACCAATATTCAAAGTTCAAGTTCATTTGACCCTTTGCTAAGTGATTTGCTTTGAACAATCAAACGGCTGATACTAGCGGTAAAACTATAAATCATTGTCGGTAACAACTCATGACATTTGCACATTGTCGACTATCAATGCGAGCAGGTTTGGGTATAATACCATATAATTGAAATATAGTTCGTATACTTCGTATAGTAGGTAGTATAACGTATACTACAGCGGTATACTTCGTTTACTTCGTACACTACTGCAAAAAGTAATAGAGGAGACACAGAGTTCACTATGCTTCACTTGACTAATTTAACTCTGTTGAATTTGTTGGTTGGCATGGAGCATTATAGAGAGTTAAGGAAAATAAGAGTTCCTTGTGAAAATGTTCCCAAATGGGATTTGGACGTGGCATTCCGAAAATTGCGAAATTGCTGGTAGCTTGTGTCTTTTGAAGCTCAAAATCGTGAATGAACTACGCGTCACAGAGGTCGAATGTGATTCTCGTTACTAGCTTTTGATAAAGTAATTTTTTTAAATCGTGTTTGCTACGAATGTGAAAAGAAAGTTAACCTACTGTCCCCTCCACTACTACTTCGTAAAGCTGGATCTATAGTTGTCCTTTCCCGACCGTGCTTCGAGGAAAGTGCGGTGTGGTTAAAAAATTTCAATGACACAATCAGTTTTTCCCAAGGCAACTGCATTCAAATAGGTACTGAATGTTTTGAATTGCACCGCATTTTCCTCGAAGCACGATGGGGGAAAGGCAACTCTAGTTTCAGCTTAAGCCATAATCGAGCCGATAACCATGAAAGTTTTTTTCGTTGTTTGGAGGTAATTCCTATAGTAACCGCTTCAACTCATTCAATGAGAAATTGGTTATGCCCGCCAAATTCATCCGCCTGATCTCAGCTTTCTCATTATACGTCAAATTAAATTAATAACTTTTATAAAATTTTGGCAATGAGAGTATTCAATTTTTATCATTTAGTTTAAACACGCAATCTTCGATGAAGTCTTCGATCGAAGTTTGCATTTTAAGCGCGGTCGACTTACATACGTTTTCATTCATTTCATAAAATGATTAGGTATCGCTCATCATGAGTGATAAAGCGATAATATACTCTTTCATCTCCGATTAAATCCAACTCCGTTTTGTTACGAAAATATTACCTTAGCCAGGAAAACTGGTGGATCATCGTCTTTCAATGTAGTAGCTGCCTTATCGAATTCTGGTTTCAGTCGTTTACAATGTCCACACCTGGTCAAACAAAATACAAAATCCGTTAGCCACATATATTATTTTGGTCAAAGTAAAGCATCGTCCGCTGATTGTAATCAGCCCATTACCTCCTGACAAAACAATCTAACAACAAAAAATCCCGACACCAGTACAATGAGCTAATAAGACTCATCGAACGAGCGGTACTTTACTCCTACCTGTTCTTTCCTGTCAAACTAATCAACGAAACAAATTTTGAAATTGAACTTACCATGGTGCGTAGAACATTACCAGTGTGTTTTCAAGGCCACCCAGCTTGCTCTCGAAGTCGTCGTCATTAAGGACAAGGACGTCAGATTCTCCAGCGTAACTAAATCCTACCAAGGCTAAAAGGAATATTGTTAACAATCTAGACTTCATTGTTGAAGCAGAAAAAAAATTTGTTTTGACTTGCTAACTTAATTCACTATTAGTCGACAAACGTTAGAAATAACACGTCTAGTCCTGTTCGCACCCGGCTTCCAAATGACGTGTCTTTGAATTTGTGATTTTTTATCACCATCCGACTCATCCCTCAATTACGGTCATGCACTATTCTTGGTGTATTACTAGGAATTGGCAACAGTGCAAGTGAATTGAACACAAATTTTCGAGACGCAAAAAATTGAAAGCGTTTGATAAAAATTTTTTATTTCAAAACTTATTTATAAGTTATTTTCAAAAAACTGTACTCTATAAATTTCTCCACATTGTTAGGAAAAGTAATTTCGCCGGTATAGCTTTGGGTGGAGATCTGGATCCTTGGGGCTGACGGCCAATTCCGTGTTCGATACCTTCAATAAGCAGTGGTACTGGTAAGTACATGTTACACTAACTCATTTAACCCTAGAGAATCGCATGATTTTAAATTAAACCCTGACTATCGTTTTCACATATTGTAAAGCAAATAATAATCGAGACGTCTTTTTTGCGGTAGCGCTATTTATGTAAAACTATCAAATACCTGTGTAAATTAGTTTACCACGATATCACTACTAGCTACTAATAAGATTGCATTTTATCTCTCAACAACATCATACAGATATGGAGGTATCTATGTTTTTACATCCAATGTTGTTTTTGTTTAGTTCAATTAGCATCGTATGAATCTAGTATCCATATTTCCATAAAATGATAAACAAATTTTGTTTCCTAAACTTTCGAGGGAACATAATTTCGTTGTTTCAGAATTTATACAAACAATGATCAAATTTTACTTTGCGGCACACACTCCGATTAGGACGAAAGTTTCTTTGTAGACTAATAAGAGGTCGCTGATCACGAATATACAAAATTACTTCACCGGAAAAGTATAGAAACAAAGTTACATTATTTCTTAATGTGAAATAGTTGAGAGCCTTTTGCTTGCCTATCTACCAAATTGGTACCTATTCTATCTAAAATTGGTGGTCCAGATAAGGTGTAATTTGCAATTTAATTTTAGGTGAGGTTAGGCTAGATTCTCAATGTTAGGTTGTTTAGGTTAGGTTCTCAAGGTTAGGCTTTTTAGGTTAGGTTAGGTTAGGTTCTCAAGATTAGGTTGTTTAGGTTAGGTTACGCTCTCAAGGTTAGGTTGGTTAGGTTAGGCTCTCAGGATTAGATTGTTTAGCTTAGGTTCTCAAGGTTTGATTGTTTAAGGTAGGGTAGGGTTAGGTTATTAGGAATATTAAGGAAAATTAATTATATTTTTTGACATTTCAAAAAACCGTAACTTTGTTTTCTATACATTTCCGGTTAAATATTTTCGCATATTCGTGATCAGTGACCTCATTACTCAACAAAAAAAATGTGGTCCCAATCGGAGTGGGTTCGCAAACTAAAATTTTCCCTAAACAATTTTTGTGATGTATTGTCTTTTGACAAACAGTTGATGGTTGTCCACTTTAATTACAAAACAATGTACCACAACCTTTCTTTATCAGGATGTGCGTCATATTTAGTTTGGAAATTCAGATTTCTGGTTACTACGCAGTGCTACTTATATAAAACTGCACTTTCAGTTGTGCACGATATCACTAATAGATGTCGGTAAGATAACATTTTGTTTATATTGCATGCTATAAACATGTTTCTATATTTTGCATTTAACAGTATAGCCAAATAAATTTTGTTTTAGTGTGAAAATTTTTTTTCTCTAATAAGTAAAGCTACACAGTTTGTTTCACGTGTCGAGAGAAACAATGTTTCCTGTAATTTTGTGATAAAAAATTTATAATTCCTCGCTGTCATAACGAAGTATAATCTGTAACACTACTTAGCTCTGTATGCAGCTCCTATGTGTCTAGCTCGACGTGGCAGCCTATAATTCTAACTGTTGCTACGTTGCTCTATTTGTAAACAAAATTGTCTACGTATTTAAGCATCATGAATTTCAGTCTATGGGTGTCTGTACCGTTGCTAGGGTTTTTGAAAATGAGGAACTTTGCAGTTATTTGTAGAATTTACTACGGTAGCAAATTTTGGTCAATCGATCGAAAATTTAGTATAGATTAAGGATGATATCAATTCCAGGCAGTCAAGTCAAATTTTGATAAATATTTTGAATTAACACAAAAAAATACTACCTTTTAAGTGTAAGTTGGATACAGTGTGTAAAAATTATTAACATAATAAAGTTAAGTAAAATGTAATACCTCAACTATCCTACACATAATGTACCATAGTACAGTATACGTCATAAATGCTTCACATCAACGTTGCTGAGGAATTACGCAATAGACTTGTTAGCCTTATGTGTAATTCCTTATATTTTTAATAGCCACCTTACTCCAGATAGGAATAATAGAAATTCGTAACTACACTTAGAACACTCTAGAACAATCAAACAAACTGTACCGTAAGTAGTGGAGCTTTTTTAGTTTTTTATTTCTTTCGTTCTCTGTTTAACCTAAGCTCTCAGCAGAAATGTCAGCTCTGCATATAAACTACTCGATATCACATCACTACCAATTAAATGGGGAGAAATGACCAAACAGTAGTTACAGTAGTTTTATAGTGTTGTTCCACAATCTTAGACCATTGCAACGGCATATATAATATATATAACTGTCCCTGAAATCTAGTGTTGGCTATGAAATTAAGATGTGGATTTAGAAAAAATAGAGCGAACTTTAGAAAATATTTCTAATTTGGTTTCTTTGACTAGAATACATAGAATCACCACGAATTTAATGATGTCTGAGCTCGCACTTGGTAGAGAATTAGAAGATATAACGGAACAATTATTGAAATCTAGAAAAGTTTAGAATAAAACATGAGTGTCACTTAAGAGTACTCACCGTCTTGTCACAATTTTTGTGTCCATATAATGTTATTGGATAGGTTACACCATAGGTAAAACAAGAGTACAAATTTGGCTTGAAAATAAGCAGTCCTTAAGTGTGAAATTTGTAATGGTGCGTTATAGAACTTTCTTCAACTAGGTCCAGATGAGAGACATTCCATTTAAAAAATTCTTTTAACCACAGACAGTTTTGCTTAGAGAAGCTCCATGAGATTGGCATACATGTGAGTACTGTTTATTGTGCTGTACTGGCTGCTGAGTTGCCTTACAATATTTTGCAAGCCAGCTACCAGTACTAGGGACTAGGGAACAGGGCTCTTTGGTTCGGACATTAATTTTTGGTACTCTTAAAACCCACAAAATAATATGGCGAACACAAAATAGTGATCAAATTATTCCTTTCATTATGCATGATATGGATAACTTTCTCCAAAATAATTTAAAATTTTAAAACTTCAAAGTTTCATCCAGGATTTGAACAAAAGTTTTAATTTGCATGACGGATTAGTTATACGACTTATATTGCATTTGAGGCATTGTTAGAAATAACCTGATAAATACTCTATTACCGACGATAACAAGATCTTCCAACTGTAAACTAAAATGGTACAAGCTAGACGATGCTTGCGTGAAGTAAAGAACACTAATTGAATGCAAATATATACAGTGCGTGAGATTAACTACTGCCCGGGGTTACTCACACTACCCTACCCTGACCAGTTTACCTGGGCACCCAAGTCGACATTGGCGGTTCACCAATAAACAAAATTCCACGAAATACGATATAATTTTTTCATTGTTTTGAAAATAGGATATAGACTGTTTATACTTAACTAGTGTATCATCTATTCGAAGTATCCACCATCCATCCATTAAAACAGAAGAAGATATCCAATTCATTTTGGCCTAACCATTGGATTGGAAGGCGGGAGCCAAAGGAATGGCCGGCTAGATCACCAGATTTAAACCCATTGAATTTCTGCTTATGGGGATACTTGAAATCAACTATTTATAAATCCCCTCGCGCTGAAAACTTCCAACTGAAAATCACAATTTCCGAATTCATCACCACGGTCAACAATAATTCTCAGATGTTTAGCAACATAAAGCGAGAATTTTACGATCGTCTAAATTACTGTTTCGGAATGGATGGTGGACATTTTGAACAGATGATACACTAGTTAATTGTAAACAGTCTACATCCTGTTTTCAAAACAATAAAAAAATTTTATCGTATTTCGTGGAATTTTGTTTATTGGTGAACCACCAATGTCGACTTGGGTGCCCAGGTAAACTGGTATAGGTAGGGTAGTGTGAGTAACCCCGGGCAGTAGTTAATCTCACGCACTGTAGTAAGCAGAACTGCACTCAAGCGCGCACAATGAGAAACGAATATACGTGAATTTTACAATATTTTTAATAAAATTTTCGCAGCTTATTACTAGAGCTTTGTCGTAGATCTCTATCTGTATAGCTGAGAATTGTTACTGATCGGAAAATAAAGTTATTAACGCAATCCCATAATCGAAAACAGAAGTAAGAAATCTGTTTGTTAGTTTGCTCTTAATTCTATCACCATCCATAAAACTAATCGAAATTGTAGAAAAAGTAGTTTGTGTGCCATTATATTAGTATTATAAGAAATAAAATGTTTGGATGTTAGATTTAGGGAATTAACTCCGTACTATCAGAGAGTCAGACGTGCATCCTGTGTCGCTCCAAATTACTGGTAGCCAGAGCAATTGGGTCAGGAGCTACCATACTCTGAGTCCCTGCAACTTTGGAGCCATGGATAACACTAGATTCACTGTCGTTTCATTCATGTGGTTCTCTTATTTATTTTATTTTGTACTTGAGTTTAGCATTCAGTTTATGCACTTATTTCACTCAAAACTAAACATTACAATCAAAGATCAGCCCTATAGAACGAGCTTCGTTCCAACTCCAGCTCTATATTTATATATTGTGTCCTGGCGTTAATTCCCAGCAATATTTAGTTCGGTTCCTCAGACTTTGTCACCCAAGATTTATTTTTAGGCTCCCGACTGTTAAGATTTTACTTTCATGGGCTTCTCATCAGCTAATGGTATCAGTATTTACTTAGTTTTGGTATCCGCTCGGGCTCCTAGAAAATTTATTGCTCTCCGCTCCTACTATGGTTCCCACAAAGATTTGTCAGGGATTAGTTAGATATCCTCTAAAAATTCCATGGACTCAAATCCCGCTAAGACTCCAACCAAATTACTTTTTTTGATTCGTCACCAGCTCAAGAGGTCTAAAAATTTGTCTCAGACTTCTAAGAAATTTTATGTTCAGACTACCAAAAAAAAAATTTTTTTTTCTCCGAGTCTTTTTGCTCGGTCTCCAAAAAAATTTCTTGCTCGGACTCTGCCGTTTCAAAGACATTCTCACTCTAACTAAGAAAACTATAAAAATTAATTCATGATCTATTCATGAGCGCAGAGAGAATCTCCATACACTGAAAAAATTGAATTGCTTCTCCCAATGCTTAATATTTTGTACCTCTTCTTCTGTTTATTGTTTTGGTCCTCTGCTTGATGTCTTTTTTATAGACGCTATAATTTCGTACAGAAAAAATTTGGAACAACATGTCACATCAATCGGCATCGGCTCTAAATCTATATTGAATTGTTAGGATCCTATTACTTCACGCGACAACGATTTTCAAAAATTTGTAGTCGCAAACCTAGCTGATTCAAGCCTCCGATATCAAAACAAACATCCTGAAAGTTTTCCATGAGGGATGGAAAGAGTTTCATTTGAATCCTTTTTTTCGTCGTCAAATTTTCATTCCGTCATTCATATCTATTCTGAGTAGTGATATGACTGAGTAGTGACCAGAAGCAGAAAATTCTGAAAACAGTCTGCAAAAAATTTAAAATATTTAACCAAAAATACGGACAAAATAGCATAGTAAAATTTGTAAGCATATTTAACATTAATCACCTGAAGTTAAAATAATTTTTTAGGAGGTCTATCTGACTTATTGGTTTTTCGCCTAATCAAGTGGGTAGGGACTTTATCTGGAAATTAACCAAACTTGCTTTTTGGTATTTCTGCTGCCTCGAATGCCTGTTCTTTTTATGTGCACATGTACACAACCTTTGCATGTATCAGGTCGCGTGGAACTACTAATACGCATACTTTACCTACTTTACATGAAAAAAGGTGAGCTTCTGACAATTAGCTGACTCTGCTGGAAAACCTTGTGGGCATCTTTTCATAACACGGCTTGGGTCAAGACTCCTAATAACGAAGATAAAGGCAGTCTGGCTCGAGACTTAGTGAAAATTCTTAAAAGACAGAAAACCCAATAGAAACAGCTCTTGTACCAGTGCTAGATTGTTAGTCTAGATCAAGGAATGATACCGATCCAAAACCGGTAACCGTAGCACATTGGTTAGCGAGAACGACACAATAGGTAAATGTGTCGTCGGACCACCCTAGGCTGGTCGAAATTAAAATAATTAAACCTTTATAATGTATTGGATTCAAAATTTGAAGTTTTATTTAATTTGATTTTAAATGGCTAATCTTTAAGGTTAATTATAATAATCATTTCGTTCAAAAAATCGGGAATAAATCTATTGCTATCATTTTGTATAAAAATGGTAGTAAATTATTTAATTATATTTATGCAATTAAATTAGATTTATATCAATGTAATAAAAATTATCCCATCTTTATTTCAGTTTGGTTGGCTGAATGAATATTTTTGAGATTTGTTAATTGCCACCTAGCGATTCAGAAGAAGTTAACTGAAACTTTTTTTCTCATTGTTTTTTCAATGTTATGTATAAGTACCTTGATACCTAATATTTCTGATAGTAATATTATTTCAATGGGAAGCTCAGTGTGGTGATGGGAAATATAAATAACCTAGACGTAGTTGATGTGAGAGCACATTGAAGTGCTGGCAGAACGTGCATTAACCTAATGGGATTTGTGTTGGCCCTTTCATATTGGTTATGTTCTTCATTTAAGCCCTGCCTCTCGTCGCAAGTATTCTCCCTTCTCCTCTATGTCTGTCAAGGGGTGGCAAAATGCGTCTGAGGGGAGAGAACAACTACAAAGATTCACCATACTCCGCCTTCAACGCTTGCTATTTACACCAAATACTTGTACGCAAGCGCATCACCAATATTATGATCTTTTGGGAAGAAGGATCCAAGTTTAAAAAAAACTAAACATTCTTCTTTCAGAATTCTCCTCGAGTGAGTCCATTCATTTCTTTGTGGAAAGCGAAAGGAAAAAGAAGACGATAGACGAAGGACAAAAGATAAGGATTGGGAATACCTCTTCAGTGCGTTCGTACTCGTTACATTTAACAGTACATATCTAAACTAACCACAATAAATAAGGAACAAAAGATTCAAAAGTTGTCACTTTCTACACAGGACAAACCTAATATAAATTCAAGGTTACTTTTGTTTTCACTTCTGCTCAACTTTGTAAATCATTCACCTTTAGATGTGCCGTTAGTCATTATGTGACTCATCGGTCACACGCCGTCCGTCTTACATTCACACCGAACACGTTGGCAACTAATTGATTCAGATGAATGCATGATTGGCTCAAATTGCGCCGTATTGCAGCTTCTGCAATAAACATTTTTGGGTGAGTTCTTACACTTACGGGGTTGAACATTGACATCAGTTAGATATTCTGAACACACTATTATTTATTAGTCACGATCTATTACTAGACGAAATCCTACTGTTAATAAGTGAGGCTTCGAGAGTGAAAGTAAAGATATAGTAGAAGCCCGAAATAATAGCTTTGACCTTCAGTGAAGTGAGACAATTTATTTTTTATCTTTTCGGATAGAAAAAAAAAGTTGGGATTGGGTGTTAAATTTCGGCTGGAATTTTAAAAATTTGTCAGTTTGGAAAATATCCCAACCCCAGTGTTACAAAGTAAAGTTGACCAATTAAGATGAAGAAAAATTACGAATCGATGGCAAATTTGATTAGGAATTTTGGAAAACTATTCAATTTGGAAAATACCCGAATCCGGGTACAGTGCACGACGGTTATAAGAGCTACCCTCCGTCGCCTGGAAATGCTGCTCTTATAAATATATAAATATATTTGTTCTTACAACGCTTATAAGAGCAGGATGTTCTTATAAAAAGTATATGGCAAAAAAAAATTTTTTTTTTTTTCAAAATTTATAAAAAGAAAATCTATTCTATAGCATAGATCTTAATTAAAGTTATCGACTGTAATTATCGTCGACAATTTCGTCAAAAATTGCAATTGTTTATTTCTTATTTAAAGTTTTGTAACAATTTTACAAGAACGACATTTCAACTGAAATGATATTAAGTGGTACTTTTGGAAATTGAAGATCTAAAAAGATTATTTTTGTCTGAGATTTGACTTTTGCTCTTATATCCAACTCCCAGTTCAAAAATTACCCAGCAAAAGGTAGTTCTTATAACCGTTTTGCTCTTATATACGTTATTCTTATAACGCGTTAATGTCCCATGCTAAATGCATTAGAGCAAACCAAACCCGCAAAACTCTGCTCTTTTAACCCGAATGTTCTTATATAGGATGCTCTTATAAACGTCATGCACTGTATTATAAAAACTCCGGGTTAGAGATTAAACTTCACCAATTTGGATGAAAAAAATTACGATTGGGTATCAAATTACGTCAGGAATTTTGGAAAACTCTTCAATTTGAAAAATATCAAAATCCGAGTATTATAAACATTTCAATTTACAAAGTAAAGTTAACCAATCTGGATGAAAAAGTTACGAATTTGGTCAGAAATTTTGAAAAATTATTCAATTTGGAAAATATCCGAATCCGTGCACTATGAACATTACAATGTTGCACACTAAGAGTTCAAGGACAATTTTTACCGTTATTGCAACATATTAAAAATGTAAATTTCAAAAAAGCACACTATGACGAAACTTGTTGGTTGTCCCTTGTGGAATTATCAGTCAGTATGATCAATTTTTTTCAACAAAAGAAGTGTGTCGTAACAATGTCTTAAGGTTGCTAATCTTTGTTGGTCCATTCAGCCTAATCCTGAGAACTTCAGTTTTAAAAAAAGATGCTTTAGCCAAATTTTTTTTCTGATTTAGCTACATGTTTTTCATTCAAATTTGATTTTTTTTTAATTGGTATAATTTTATAAATTTCTGCCGTAATTTGACACTCATTTTGATGAAGTTTATTTTATAACATGGGATTTTTATAATACACGAAATCGAGTATTTGACTCAGATGTTTTCCAAATTTAATAATTTTCCAAAATTCTTGACCAAATTTTCACACTTCTACTTTTTTTCAGGATTCGAAGATTTCCGTATTTTTCCAAAAATCCGGAATTATTCGAATTATTGACGAATCGTTCGAATAATTCTAATGATTCTACATAAGGAGTTAAAACAAGGTATTTTAATTTTGATATTTTGGTAACTCGGATGACAGAATATCGTCTCAGTTCTTTGTAATATTTACTGTTTTGTTGAATTGCATCCTAAATCCATTTGAAATTTTTGAAAACTCCACTAATTTTGAAAGTTTACTGACAGTTTTATGGGAAAACATCAGATAAAATTGTAATAATATATTCTCGGATTAAATAGCTGTGAATACTGACCGCGCAAAGAAATTCAAATTTTAACCAAATTCTAGACTTCTGCACACTTATTCTTTCATGAACACATTATATATTTTAGTGCGTCAAGTAAAATGTCCAAAATTTTATCACTTAGTATTATGATATCTTTTCAGTAATATTTAGTGATATTAAGTGATCAGTTGAAGAAGCACTCCGGTCATGATCTGAAAGGTTAAAAAATTGGTTAAAAAATTAGGATTATTAGCTAATTTAACCAGTGCTACGGCAAAGGCTTGCGACGTAAGAGTACTGTTACCAGACCTTTTAAGCAGCGTTCGACAAACACAGTTTTCCGAACGCTTTTCGGAGTGTGACTCATTTACCATCAGAGTGATTAGAAAGATTTCTCACCAATATTTTGTATTTATTTGTTCTTTATATTCTAAGAACAAAACCCTTTATATAAACTCAATCCCTTAAAAAAGTATAACTTTGGTTAGGTAATGTGTTTCTTTGATAGTCCCATTTTGGTTTCTTTGCTTTTTAGTAATTTTTTTAGTACAGAGTGACACCTTAATTTTTTTTAAGTTTCTGACAATTTGTCGCTAACAAGATTTTTTCAAAAAAAAATGCTAATGCAAGTGAAGCTTGCTAATTTCTTAACTTAGATTATGAAAATGCAAATCAGCATGGTTTAATTTTTTTAATTTTGGGGAGTGAAATTACATTATAGACCACTTCCCCTCAAAAAGTCAAATTATCTACCACTAGAATCATTATTTAATATTACAAAAAAAAAAGAAAAAAAGTTCATTATTTACCTTCCCTAGCCTCATTCATATTATAATAATATATTTATATTATACCATTATAATATTATATTATAATATTAATGATTAATGATTATGAAAAAATATTCTGTTATCATAAATAAAATTTTCGTGCAACTGTCTAGAATTTGGTTAAAATTTGAATTTCTTTGCGCGGTCAGTATTCACAGCTATTTAATCCGAGAATATATGTTAATAAGGATAATACGCTTCCGTCGTATACGATAATAAAAACCACCACCTTAACTTCTTAGTTCCGACCATTAAATAAACCAAAATTTAAATCAAAAATACCATGGTTTTGAGTGTGGAGTCACTGTCTGCCCAGTCAGTGACTACCAGGAGTAATGATTGACTATGAGTCAGAGTCATTACGCCCAGAGTCTTCACCCTCAGGTCAGACTGGGAGTTATGAAGAACACTAATTCCAGACATCCTTTTTTGTATATTAATTGTAGTGTTCTCCATGACTGACTCTGGAGTCATGACTCTGACACCCAGGGTTTTTGGGAGCGGGAATCATTTGCTGACTCTAACTTCTTTGTAGTTGGCAGTCAGAGTCATGACACTAAGAGTCGACTTATAGACTTGGGAGTCATGACTCTTTTCTAACACTCACAAATAAGCATATCGGACATGGTTTCCTTAGTTTCTCTAATCTACTTTCACTATTAAATAAATAAATGAATTTTAATTTCAGATTGTCCTACCCTTTCCATATTTTGTGTTACGTGATTCCGGAGTCAGTCATAACTCTGACTTAAATCACAAAAATCAAGGAGTCAAAGTAATGACTCAGAGTCAACTCCCACAGAATGGAGTCAGAGTCGTGATTCCCAGAGACAGTCATGGATTAGACTACTGTATTGTATTTGGAAAAATTTAAAAAAATTTAAAATTAACTGGATAAATTGACCATCTACTATGAAGTAAGAAGTGCCCATTTGCTGGTGAGAAAAATAAAAATAAATTTAATTCTCAAAAAGAGGTATGGTGAATCTGTACCAATCAGTATATCGAATTAAGTAAATTATTGAATTGTTTGTTTACAGTACACCTTGACCTTGACTAAATAATTTTTCTCCTATTAAAACACTCATTTGAAAATCTTTTTTGTGTTTGGTCACAGGCAAACTAGTTCGAAGAAGATAAGAAATCGATACTGAAAAGTCATTGGGAACTTGTTCAGCTGCGTGCCGAGGAAACCAGAAATGTTACTTTCCTTCTGTCCGTTAAGTTAGACTTACCATAAGGACACGGTCAGAGACTTTAACTCCAACTCCGAAAAGTGACAGCGTGCACCAGGAGTCAGCGAGGACAAATTGGTAAATTCTAGGGATGCCGCGAGTACTCGAAATTTCGATTACTCGCACCGAATTTGGGTATGAGCACGAGTACTAATACTCACGATTTTTATATTTCAATACTCTCGGACTACACGAATACAGTAAACCTCGATTACCACGTACTTTTGGTTATCACGAACCAAGTGGTCCGGTTCGCGCCCTGAGGTAGGGAATTTGTGTATAAATGGAACGGCTAACCCGAACTCAGTTAAGCCGAACCCTCACCTACCACGAACGCCTTTTCTTGGCCCCAGTCCATAAGGCACATGCTTTGTTTTACCTCGGTTAACACGAACACCAATTAATTGATCAATTTTTAAAGAATCTTCAACTTTTTCCTTACAAAATTTAATGAACAACTTCTTTTGAATAACTTTTCAAACATTGAAATACGACAGAAAATGAACCAACGATATAATTTTAGTCATTTTTGTCTCCACAACAACTTACTGTTATAGAGTAATGGTAAATTAAAACCACCTCGGCTAAGAGAACAAATTATTCCCCAAGTTGTGTGTTCAGCTTACGCTTAAGCCAAACCTCGGCTACTACGAACCAAGTATTTCGGTCTCGTGAAATTCGACTTATCCTAGATTTACTGTAGATAGAACGAATATTTCTTAAATTAAGAATAATTATTCTATTTTTTATTTTACTAAATTTTGAAGTAAATTAGAACTAATAAGGCTAAACTTGTTTGTAATTGAAGTCCAGTGGTTTTAAATTGCGACTAAGGAAGGACAATAGTTTCTCACGTTCCGATAGAAGACGTATCCTCGCAAATAATTAATTCTTCTGACAAAAACTTTTCACTAAATACAGTACTCCCAGGAGCTGATAACGCCTGATTTATATTATTGGTTTCTCCAAGCGTTGTTGGCTGGCTGAAGTGCGGTGTGATCAACAAATTTCTGAGTATCAAAATTTAAGACGTGGAGATTTTCCATAGTAACAAATTTAAATTATTAAACATTTACGAATCGTACTGCATATCAGCCGGCCGACGCTCGGAAAAGTTAATGTTTAAGCGCGATGGGAGTGCTACACTTGTGTTGTGATGATGATTGGAAAGACACTCAATATGCATGCGCCACGAGTACTCGTGAGAGTACTAATCTCGTTACTTAACAAAAAACCCGAGTTACTAATACAAGCAATTTGCACGAGTATACTCGCGGCATCCCTAAATTCAGTAGAATTAATAAATCAATTATGAACCTTCGTTATCAAACTACAGCTATTAAGTAGACATTATATCGAAAGCACTGAGTTTTGGTTTAAGCTTGTAAATTAAATTGAATAATATAGTTTCAGAGGCAACAGACAGGAAGTCTTCATTGTAAAATATTTAAGTTTAGAATCACTCACATAACATAGTGCAAGTGTTAAAAAAATGCACTTCATGAGTTATTTCAAATCACGTTTGAGTTAAATACAAAATGTTAAAATTTTTTTGAAAATACAGTTCCAGAAAAGATGAATCAAGGAAGAAAAATGTCTTCTGGCAAGTTCGTCTCATGGATTATTGTTTCCGCTTTGGGGATACTCTGTACCACACAGCTCCAATTCGTCCAAGGAGGTTGGCAGGATGATCTCAAACCCAGAATCACTCTAGATACAGGTCAGAATAACATTCATTATCTTAACAAACTTCCCCTGAATTGAAAGATTGAATTATGATTTTCAACCAATTGATTATCTTATATTTACGAGACATTTTATTCGAATGAAAATGAATACTGTTGTTAAATACTATAAAAGCATGTTACTATAACTTGAATTTAACATTTCACACTTTTACCACCACTTCCTAATCAGAAAGATCTAAACAAAATGTAGATAAAAATTGTCTACTTGTGTGTATTCGTATCATAACTACACCGGCAAATTCACTTTATTTCTCAGGGTATAAACGAAGAATCGTAATGACCAGTCAAGTACATGAATTGATTGAATATTGCTCATTCAGTAGTCAAGTCATCAACTTTTAATTCCTGACTTCACGATTTCAAATTTTAAATGTATTTGGGATGAAAAATAAAACATTCGTAGCTTAACTCGGCGTTCGAGAATTCTGTGTTGTATGGTTCGATTGGAAGAAACATTCAAGTTACATCCTCCACCACCAGAAGATTCACTCTTCTGGATATAATTCTCAAATTTTGATTATATCCGGAGTGTCAAAAAACCAAAACTTGTAATATTGTATTACATGAGTAAAACCGTATCATTTAATCTTCTTGGTACTGAAATAAATTCTTAAAACTGTTTTTTTTTTTCATTCTTAGAAGAATGAATCCAAGCTTTCAGGTTAAATGTGTATGGGTTGTCACTGAAAAACACATCACGTTGGGGAATATTAATTCTGATTCAATTTAGGTTTGGATTTACTCACCTGCAATTTTTTCACTGACGCTTTCCGTCTACTGTATCAAAATTATTAAACGCGGTGGAATATTTTGAACTTCTGGTACTGAGTGTTCATTTACAGTCAATAGAGCTGGTTGTTGTGCAATAAATCGTTGAATTCGTTTCTGTCTAGCGTGCTCCAAAAATTACACAACTTTAACTCTGTCGTGATCCAATCCGCGAAAATTTTTAAAATCCTGATGCAATTTTATATCCAATTCTAATTTTCACCGTCCAAATTGGTCAAGTTAAGTTTTTGACAAATAGTTTGATAATAGCCGGATGCGAGTATTTGTTAAATTTGCAAAATCGACAAAATTCCTAATGGCATTTCCCATCCAATTATTTCATTATAATTCTTCCCATCCGAACACCTCAAGATTTAATTTTTCTTTACCACGCAAGGAAATATATATTATATTGGGCTTCTACTGTGAATTCAATTTCAGCATCGCTTCGAGTTTTGTATTATATTAGGCCTAGTAATGGATCATGATGAGAACGTATGTCTGCAGTAATGTTCTCGCTGGGTCATCATCGAGGATGGCTCTGGCTCCTGAGCTGGCTCTTTGTCTCTGGCTTCGAGTTGGCACCCCAATTTTTTGAGCCAGACCCATCGTGGGCTTTTTTTGGAGCCAAAGCTATGGGTTCTTCCCCAAAAAAGAACCAGAGCTATGGTGCCGGCGCCAGTCGTCAAATATCAGGGAGCTTGAGCTGGCTACCTGCAATTTGGAACCCATGTAGATCACTAGTCTGCCTCTACAGTACTAAACAATTCTAAAAATGTAACATTTTTGTCTTCTTTAATTCTATTTACAAAATTTTGTGTAGTCGGAAATATTCGAGCAAAAATATTTGAGTCCTCTTCGGGAAGGGTAAAGAATTTGACCTCTCGGAGGGGTCTGGGGCATGGCCACAAGCGCAAGCGTGGAGCCCTAGTTGTAGTATTTGTGGATGAGTTAGTTTTTTTTGTACTGCTGATAAGCATTTTGAGATGTTTGGTGATGGTTATGAAACCGAGAGCTTTTTGTGGTTGGAGATGATAAAGTTAGGAAAATGTAGCTCGGAGGTAAGATACAGAACATTAGAGATCATGATGGCTAGTCGGTGTAGATGTAATGGGCAAGTTTTTCTCAAGATCTCCATTCTTTTCTTTTTGGCAGATGTAAGTAAAAGAAACTTTTATCTTTATCTTTATTTTAGAAACTGGTCGTTTTCTCTACACGTCATCTTATTTTTTCTTGTTTATCCACAATGTGAGTGGAAGAATACGAAATGAAATGCTTTCTCTTTTCTTTGGTTTGAGTTGTCCTTTCACTGCGGCTTTCTTTTGTTTGACTAAATTGTCCGCATTATACTTTTTTCCAAGTATCCAATTCACTAAAAGTTCAGACTACAAAAAAAAATTAATTATATTGGATTCTTTTTTCTAACTAGATTTGTTAAATTCTCAAGGTTTTTGATAGGGATCGACCGATGTCAAGTTTTTGGCCGATGCCGATTTCGATAAAAATATGGCCGATGGCGATATAATCGGCAGCCGATTTCATTGTGTCATAATTTTAACTGAAAACGTTGCTTTAATTTCAAAATTAATTGAAAGTAGGTATGTTTAGGATAGTATATCCGGCAGATTTGCCGGATATCGGATATCCGACGTATTTTGATTGCCGGATATCGGATATCCGGCATGCTTGCTTGATTAAGCTCGTATTGCACATAATTTTTATTAAAACAAGATGAGTTTTGACTCATTTCACGCGAACTTGCAAGGGTCAATTTTTAAACTCTAATGCATTTAATATACAGTGAGTCCATTTGAAACCTCCCATAAACGAAAAATCGAAATCATGCCGATTTCAATGTTTGTCTTGTTTTGTGAGAAAAATTACATCCCAACAGTTGTAATCGGTCAGTGAACTCTCTAAATTCTGATTTCTTCTCTCATTCCTGTTTGATTTGTAATCATATTATATTTTTAATAAATGATCGCCGAATTTCACTGTAGTTCCTGCGGAATTCTTATTTTTAGAAAATAACAAACTTCAAAAATGGGAGGTTTCAATTGGACTCACTGTATACTCCAATATATATTAAATATAATAAAATTATTAATTCATTTTTTAGGATTTTTGAAAAAATTGTCTAGAAAATTATCCGCGCGGATACCTTAAAGTATCCGGTATCCGGCGGATAGTCTACTTGGCATAATTTTAGGCGCAACTATCCTTGGATATTCGCAACACCTCTAATTGGAAGGTTACGTTAAATAAATTTTCCGACTAATATATTTAGTGTCCATTTCTCTAGAACTAAAACAGAAAGTGGGGAAGAAAATCGGCCAAAAGTGGCCGATATCGTTTATTTTAAAATTTGCAATGTGCCGATTTCAAAATCGGCATCGGTCGGTCTCTATTTTTTGAAGCATTAGTAGAAATAAGATTACATGTATTTGCTCGTTTTTTCTTTTATTTCACTTTTTATGCAGCAATCAGTGGGTAGTCTCCGTGGATAGGTAATTCTATAGTTCATGCAAAATAAAATATTGATTTTTATACGCTAAAATCGATCTCTTTCGCCATCATATGGAAATATGTTCTTATTTATGAAATTTTAACAAAAAGTGACATTGTGCAGTTTATAAAAATTGTAAGTTTATGGATATTAGACAGTATGTGCAATGTGGTATCTCCGTGGTATCTCTTTCTTGAGATACCATAAGGAAGAGGTTACGATTCCACCTCTCACTTTGTGCACCCTAAATCCCAAACTTCGGTGAGATGCTAAATTTTTCTGGTCACGTGAGAACTTTCCCGCCAAACTCATACTTTTCTCTTCACCTGATTGTCACAATGAAGAAATTCACTGGTAAGCTTACCTGTGCACTAGAGCCTTTCTCAACCGAATCGATTCCAAGAAGCTTGCATTTTCCACCCATTTTAGTCCTAATATATATTTGTTAACTGTTTTAAGTGTTTCTAACTTAGATTAAAAAGAAAGTAAAACAAAGAAAATCAAAACAGGGATTTTTTGAAATAAAGAAGGGACAGTGATAGAATCCTTGAATTTTGAGAGAACGGGGCTGAAAGCAATACGACGGGAGATATAACAATAAGATACCATTGCCGTATCGGAAGGCTTTTTACGGACGATACCACGCCGTATCCTCCTCTGTGGTATCTTAACTCCAAAAGTGGTTGAAGCGAGTGTTATCGAGATACCATGGAGTTGCGATACCACGGAGATCCCACTCTGCACATACTGTCTATTATAACTAGAAAAGTTGACGTCACACCAATTATCAGTCACGTGTCATTTCTAAAGTCTGTATAACTTTAAGAAATGTATGGTAAGTACTAGAGGTGTTTCGAAGGGCATTTTTTCCCTTCGACCAAAGATCGAAGGGAACGAAAAAAACAAAATCGAAGATCGAAGGTTCGAAGGATTTGCATATGGGGTGTCAATCAAATAGTAATAACAAGCGGAAGCCATTTTAACGTTCCATTACGTTGTAAATTGAGAAATTAGAATTTTATTTCTATATAACAAATAAAATTAAACGCAAAGAAGTTCATAGTATTCTAATTGCAACCAGTTCGTTTTAAATGCCGAGGTGAACTTGTGCGCGAAATTCAAAACAAATAAATTCAGACAATCAATTCCTAGAAAGAGTAAAAAGAAGGAAGCTTCACAAAATACGTATGGGCAGCGGAAAACATTAATTTTTCCAAACTGAAACAATATCAATAGTGTTCTCCACGACTCGTACTTTGGCTTGAATCAGACTACTGACTATGGGAGACATGATTTTTAATCACTAAACATTGGAAGTCGACTCAGAGTCATGAATCAGACTACTTGATTTTTGAGTCGAGTCTGAGTCAGACTCTAACTCCAAGAGTCACGTAATACAAAGCGCGGAAAATCGCATGTTTTCTAAAAGTAGAAATTTAAAAACATTATTTCCAGTAAAATTTGATGAGAAAAATAATGAAAATAAGTGCGAAATACTCATATGTACATGATGGAAAAGAGTCATTACTCCCAAGTTTGGGTTGTAGTCTTTCAGAGTCATGTCTCTGACTCTCAATCACAAATGAGCTAGTCATCAAATAACACCCAAATCCCTGGGAGTCAGTCATCTCCTTGACTCTTGCATCGTAGTCATGACTAACTCTAATTGATGTTCTCCATGACTGACTCCAAAGGTTATTGGGAATGGGGAGTCATTTGATGAGTCTGATTCCTCCGCGTTTGGAACTCAGAGTCATGTCTCTGGCTAACATGCGCAAATAAGCAAAGCGGACTTATTTTCTTCAGCTATTTCCACCAATAAATAAACAAAATTAATTTCAATTTGTCCTACCCGATTTTCCATATTTTGTAGTACGTAACTCCCAGAGTCATAGACTCTGACTCAGAACTAACTTGGAGTCCTGAAGAACATTAACTTTAATTAGTGTTCTCCATGACTCCCTGTTTGGCCGGAGTCAGAGTCATTGACTCTGAGAGTCATGACTCTGACTCTCTAAATGTTGGGAGTCGACTCTCGGAGTCATGACTCTGACTCCTTGAATTTTGGGAGTCGACTCTGAGTCAGAGTCAGAGTCATGACTCTCGACTCCGGAGTTACATAATACAAAAATGGAAAATCGGGTCTGAAATTGAATTTTTTTTTATACATTTAGTTTCCTTGTTTCTAAGTTTGCTAATTTTCTAAGTTTCCTGGACAACAAGAAACTAAAAAAGCCACTTTCATCAGGTTAAATAAACAATTCGCAACTTTTTTTAAATATTTCTTTGTAAAAATAACTATCAAAATAATATTTGCATGTAAATTTTGTTAAAAAATAGTCCCATATGCCCATGTGCGCATGTTGCAAGAGTCATGACTCCCAAGTCTGGGAGTCGACTCCCAGAGTCATGACTCTGACTCCCAAAACCCTTGGAGTCAGAGTCATCAAATGACTCCCAACTCCCAAAAACCCTGGGAGTCAGAGTCATGAGAGTCAGAGTCAGAGTCATGACTCCGGAGTCAGAGTCATGGAGAACACTAACTTTAATCAACTCAACTTAAATCAATTCGAGAAGGCTGTTGTTGCCCATACCTAAAGAAGTGTTAAGATTTTTTTAATATTTGGTAAACACGGTTATTCAGTGTTGGGAATTCAGTTCAATTCAGTTCCGTATTTTCCAGTTCAGTTCAGTATTTTGGACTGAACTGAACTTAACTGAACTGGAAGGGTCCTGAAGATGCAAAAGTACTGAACTGAACTGATCTGGAAAAAGTTTTAGTTGAAATACTGGATTGAGTTGAACTAGGAGGAACATTTTTAAATACAACTATTGACCTGAACTGGACAACCATTTCTCAGGAACTGAACTGGAACTTTCCCTCCCAGTCCCCAACAACGACAGTTTGAAATAGTGTTTCGAATACACTATATTTGAATTTTTCCCAGTTCAATTCAGTGTTTTTTTGGAATGAACTGAACTGTAAAAGGTTTGAAATTAACAATTCAACCTCCAACGAAGAATACAAGAATAAATCTCGAAATTGATAATTGTTTGGATGGATGTCCAGTGGATTTGAATTTGAAAAGAAAAATTCTCCACACATCGGCAAGTTAAATCGACTTAAATTTTATTTATAAATACACCATTACCTAATATCAAAAACTAAGACTATTTTGTACGTCATCAGGTAGGCGTTGAACCCCGACCTATCCTTACTTATATCCTTAAGTTAGTATCACTTTCCATCATATGATATGAAATATGGCAAATATGGCTAATATGAAAATAAGTATCACACTAATTTGCAGGTGATTAGCTGACATTTTATTACATTCAAACGAATATAATCATTAACGCTAAAGAGGACAATTTAGCGGTCAAAACTTAGTTCTCTCTCAAAACGGTAACGCTAACGTGAACAAAAATCAGGAGAAAGTACTCTCACGTGGTCAGTACCGGCCTCGGATTTCATAATGCCGTTACCTGAAGAGGTTGAACGCTAACTTCGAATCTTCGTAATGTAAAAAAAAAAATTTTTTTTTTGATCGCACACCATTCTGTAATGCTTGAGAGGTTGTGAATCGAGAGAAAAACCCATGTCGAGGGCTTTACCTCTACGGATCTACACCACCTCAACCAACATAACCTGCCGACCCCTTTGTCTGCTTCTTTGCTTTGCACTATTGGTTTCCAATACTCACTGCTTTATTTCTTAACATTATGCCGTAACAGACTCTAAATTTTGAACTAAAGTCTTGCCGTGACATGGAAAAATGACGTCATGTGAAAGCATGCTTTATAAATAGTAAAAAAAAAAAGATTAATCACTCTTTATAATGTACAATTAAGCGAAAAGAAGAGAGGAGAAATTTGACCTTGTTTCATCTCAACTTAAAGTATGAAGAATTGAAGATTTAGAAGGAAAAACTGAAAACTTAGAATCATGAAATCCCCTTCCGTTCTGCTTTCATCGTGTTTAGAAAATAAATCTTAAGGTCTGAGACGTAACTTTTAATCCCAGTGATATTTTCCTTTTTCTCTCGTCGGCTTTCTTCTTATTTATTTTGAGAGTGGTGGTGGTGATGTTAAAAGTTTCCATTTTTAGTAAGAGATTAATTATAAGACGAAGGAGTGATGGTGGTTATATCTACGCTTTCTCCACGCAGAAAGACATATTAGTGACCATCTTCTTCACGTTTTTTCTCTATAAAGCGACGGCTTGAAGACGAAGAGGTAAACTTCATTTGGTCGTGTCTCTGCCCTCGGAGAGGGAGGTAATAATATAAGCTAAAGAACCCATTATAAAATTTTCCTATAAGTTGATGAAAGCAAAATGTTAGAATAGGGAGGGCGTTTGGTCTGGGGAAGATGAATTGAGAGAAACTACGGGAAGAGCGAAATAATAAATTGTGGGCTTTCTCTCTTTCTTCAGTACTTTCTCCAGTTGGATTTCATGCCCTTCCCACTTATTTAACATAAAGGAATAAAATATTGGACAAAAAAGCTGAGGTAGATCTCATGTAGAAATTACTTTTCAGTATTACTGTGTAAATATTTTTCTTTCAGTTTCTTTCTTATGAAGCATACAATATTTGTACTTAAGTACCTATATACAGTACAACCATAATTAAACTTTCCACTACCTAATTTCGAATTATTTCCGTTTAGCTAAGGAATCAAAATTCAACCGAAACAGAAATAAAGCAGTTATTAAAGAATAAACTAGAAATGCAAAATTTCGCATTAAAAAAAGTAAAATTTACAATAAATACAGCCAAAAAACTAATGTGAAAGTAGAGAAAGTAGCTATAAGTAAAGTTTGCAGTGGTTCTGAACCTAATATTTCGAGATTATTACTAGAAATCGGTAAATATTTTCAACACATACTTAACTAGTAATAAATCGATAACATCTGAATTATAAGTAGTACCAATTTTGTCTCTAGCGACAATAGCAGTCTTAACGCAATTTAGTGAAGTTCATAAATTGTAATTCTTCATTAATCCGGTGACTCAAGTTGACAGATTGCAAGTTTATTCGCAAAAACACACCTACATCAGTAATTTCTTTAAGAAACGCGGAAACCCGGCACCAGATTGAAACCAGGGCCTAAAGAAAAACATTCACCACGCGACAAGCGACGGATAATTATCGCTGGTAGCAACAACTCGACTTCTTTAAACATGCATTACACACATACAGGGTTAGGCTGAATTTAGCAGACAATACAAAGGGGATTTCCCTCTCGCTCATACACCAAAAATTGATCCGGGCCAGAAATATTAGAGTTGTGCACCACCAACACATTAAAAGGATTATTTACATAGGAAATCTGAAAACTAGGAGCAAAAAGAGGAAAAGCTTGAAATCACGTAATTGTATAATGTTTCAGCAATCCGTATCAGTTCATTCATGATAAACAAGTGATGAACTGAAAAGAAATTATAAAATTATCTATCGCCATAGATTGAATTGGAAAATTATAAAATCTACATATCTTAAAAATTTAATTTACCTATAACAATAATCACATATCGTATCCGATAAATTTAATTGGCGTATCTCAATAATCATATATCGGCATCTCAAAATTTTTATTACAATATTATGAAAATGAAATCGACATCTGAAAAATTAAATCTGAAATCGGCATCGGAAGGGTTGCGGGATTCACTGGAGAACAGCGGGAAACTATGGGAAGGCTACGGGAATCTACTGGAGGGCTGCTGGTACCCATGGGAGGGCTGCGGGAAACTACGGGAGGGCTGCGGGAATCCAGGGAAGGGCTGCGGGAATCCAGGGAAGGGCTGCGAAAATTTCCGGCAATGCTGCGGGAACCCTCGGAAGTGCTGCGGCAATTACTGGAGGGCTGCGGAAACGCACGAGAGGGCTGTGGGAAACTACTGGAGGGCTGTGGGAATTCCCGGAAATGCTGCGGGAACCCTCGGCAGTGCTGCGGGAACCCACGGTAGGGATGTGGGGACCGTAGGGAGGGCTGCGGCAAATTACAGGAGAGCCGCGTAAACCCACGAGAGGGCTGCGGGAACCTATGCGAGGCCAGTGGGAACCTAAGGGAGGGCTGCGGAAATTGACGGGAAAGCGAAGGAAACTCACGGGAGGAATTTGGGAAACTAGGGGAGGGCTGCGGGAACATATGCGAGTGCTGCGGGAACGTACGGGTGACCTGCGGGAACCAACTAGAGGCCTGCGGGAAGCTACGGGTGGGCTTCGGGAACCCGTGGGTGGAGGTAGCTGAGAAATTCACGTACATTTTGGTAACATTGCAGGTTGTTGGATCCAAATCCTATCGTGCGGGCTCGGATCGATATCATAAAGTATAACCCATAATGTAATAGGGTTTCGACGTTGGTCTCGATTTTCTCGAAGACCTGAAAACTTTGGCACATGGAATTAACACAATATTGTTTGCACAGCGAACAAAAGCAAAGCCCTTAAATCCTGAATTTTTGCGTGGTCTAAGGGTGCTGCAATTTTAAATCAAAACTATGGATTCAAATCCTATCGCGTGGGTTGACGAGAGTTAAATATTTTTCGAAATTCTCTGCTGAGTCACCTTGAGAGTTTCACTTTCAAGGTGAAACTTTCAGCTGCGCGAGATTAAAAATTTAAAATTTCAGCCCAGCCCAGCTCGGCTCATAAGAAATTAATAACTTACAAACCAAGCCCAGCCCAGCCCACTACAAGTTCAGCCCAGTGGACTGGGCTGGGCTAGGCCCCTTATGGGTTACCCCAACCCATTCGCACCTCTGGTTCAAATCCACTAGACAACCATTCAAAAAAAAATAATGAATTCCGAAATGGCGTTTTCTTCGTTGAATTATTATTAGCTTAAGTAATGTAATCAAAAATAATGTAATTTGTTTATGGTTAATTAACTTACCTTAACTTTAGTAGTCGTATTCAATATGCCGAGTCTAATCGCTGATATTGCGTTCACTTGATTTGTTCAAGTGAAGTAAAATTACATGGAATTATCAAATAATTCTTAAAATAATGATTAAAATTTAAACTATCAAAGTGAGAAGTGTTAGCAGTCAATCGAATAAAATTTCTTTGAATCGATGAGTTTCCGTTAAAGTAGAAAAAGTTTTGCCGCGCAATTGTCTGGCGAGAATCTAAGCTGGCAGGAGTAGGATTGGGGATGAGAATAGAGGATTTTTTTAGCTTGTGCTTTTTTAGCAATGCTTTCTCCATCGTCTGCTAAATTCAGCCTAACCCTGTACATACAATGTTATAAGTAAGTCTGATTGTTAGAGCATAAGCATAAGTGGGTTGGTGGTGCTAGATAGGTATTACAAGTATTATTTCAAATACATAATTTACATTGCGGGATATCAAAATTAATTTGATTGCCGGATATGCCATATCCGGCAATCTAAAAACGCCGGATATCCGTATTCGGCAATCAAAAAACGCCGGATATTCGATATTCGGCAATCAAAAAACGCCGGATATTTGATATCCGGCAATCAAAAAACGCCGGATATCCGATAGCCGGCTATCAAAATACGCCGGATATCCTATATCCGGCAAATCTGCCGGATATGGTAACCGCAACATACCTAATTACATACTTACATGCATGCATGCAGGCATACATACATAAATACATAACTTATATCTGGAAAAGATACAACAGCGAAGACACTGTTGGAAAAATTTCCTTTTACGTGGCCCTTGCGGGCTATCAAAATCAACGTATATAAATATTTGCTTTCCTACGAGAGGGTATAGGACCAATCTGTGATGGTATGTGCCGTGTTAAAAGAGATCAAACCAAATTTGAACCTCTCTGTATGTTCGAAACCGTTTGAAAGTTGCTGGAGAAATCCAAATGCATTAAATTTGCAAAAACTGAACAAACCGCCACTTTCTCTGGTCCACAGGGAACGTCGATTAGTTGCGGCCAAGGAGAAAATTTCTTGCAACAAAGATTGGCGCTTTATCACTTAGGGCGACGAAAAGAAGTTCACCTTGACGGTGCTGACAGGTTTACCTTTTATTGGCGTGCCTTGCGCAAGAAGAAACTCTTATTTTCCCACGGGTACGCAGAAAAGGGTTGCGTATTGGTTTGTGGGGCGTTCAGCTTCCATGGCTAATCACCTCTGGCTTTTCTACTCGCCGCCAGATTGCTGTCTAGCATCAAAACCATCTGCTGCATAAACTGATCCTTCATTTTTGACGCTTTTGGCAAGACAATGGATTGTTAATGCAAAAAAAACCCAGTTGCCATGCGGCGAATTCCACAAATAACTTTCTCCAAGCAAGTGAAATTTCAGTGGCGCCTCACTCTGCACTTTCTCCAAGATTTGAATCTGATCGAGAACCTATGGGGCGACCTCGTCAGAGATATATGATGAAGGGAAACTGTTCTGTTCGGTGGAAGAGTTAAAATTGGCGATTAAAACTGCTTGGATCGAGATTCCCAATTGAAGATTAAATTTTGTAAGAAAAAAGGTGAAGATTCTTTAAAAATTGATCAATTAATTGGTTTCGTGTTAACCGAGGTAAAAAAGCATGTGACTTATGGACTGGGACCACGGAAAGGCGTTCGTGGTAGACGAGGGTTCGGCTTAACTGAGTTCGGTTTAGCCGTTCCATTTATACACAAATTCCCTATCTCAGGGCGCGGACCGGACCAAGTGGTTCGTGGTAACCGAGGGTCCGTGGTAACCGAGGTCGGCTTATCGGAGATTTACTGTAAAATTATAGTCGCAACTCTAAATATGGTTTTAGACAAAGTTTCTCTTTGAGACTTCTTTTAACAGCCAGAGCATAAATCAGCTGAAGCTCCTGACTTACCAAGCCCGAATATAATCGGGCTGAGCTTTTGAGGCGTCTGAACCAAGCCCGAATATATTCGGGCCATTAGTTTCTATTGGGGTTAACAGTACTAAAATTACAATACTACAACCTGCCATGAGCACCATTAAATAGCCCCATAGACGGGCTTCAAATTGGTTTTTATTTCGGTTTCGAAAAGTGAAAATTGATGAAAATACTGATTTTCAAATTTAAATTCTGACAAATTTTACTCCATTTTGGTGTCACATTTCGGCTACTTTCTGGGCAATCTGGCTTCCGATATTTCATAGGATACGGAGATAGAGCCAAAATAATCATTCATCCTTGAGTTTTCAGGGGTCAGGATTTTAAAATCCAGAATTTGGAATTTAGTACAAACTTACGTAAGTGAATCGGACTTATGAGTTAAATTTTATATAGTTATACTTTATATAGTTGAACGAGCGGTCGGCTCGTTCAACATCTATCGTAGGCGCGTGAGATGCGCCGGGATTGCGCGCCGCCATTTCTTTCGCGTGATAACAAAATACTGATGAAATATTTTATTAGCAACCTAACAACCTAACGAATCCTAATCCTAACAACGAAAGCATATTAAATCCTATTTTTGTTCCATTTTAAAAAATTTGTAATTTTTTTTCCATACGTTTCCGGTGAAATTTTTTTCCATATTCGTGATCAGCGACCCCATATTAGTCTACAAAATAAATTTTATCAAAATGTGAGTTGCTTCGGAAAACAAAATTTTTTTTTCCGCACCGTTGTCTATATTTGCCCAAATATGTGGTGGTGGTTTTTTGAAATGTAAATAAACCGGTATAAGCGGAGGAAAAGCGAGTTCAAAAAGTGAAAGAGACTTTATTTACAATCGATAGGAAAAGGGCATACCCTATTCGTAGACAATTGGTATACGGGTATGCAGCTCTTCATACTTTTGAATTCGAAGGAAACAAATGCCTGCGGCACAGTTAGACCCAATCGATCAGGATTGGAAAAGTGGCCAAAAAAACTGGCTGCCGGTCAACGTATTGCAAAATATAGCGGCAACATCATGTTTATCTCTTGGATGGAGTAGTACCTGTAAAAAAAGAACACTCAAAGGATCAAAAAACTGTATACAAGCCCTTATGCATTTCTGAGTATACTAAAAACATGGGTGGAGTTGACCAATCTGACAGAATGCTTAGCTTTGTAGAATGTGTCAGAAAGTCGATAAAGTGGTACAAGAAATTATTTTTTCATATGATGGACTTTAGTGTTAGTGGACATTAGATAAGCTGAGTCAAAAACTCTGACTTCTGCAGAGAATTTAACTGTCCAAATTGTGCTCGGCATATGAGGAACATTTTTGATTTTCGGTCGCGGTATGTCAGGATAAAAGCTCCAACCCGAATATATTCGGGCATGGGAGCTAAAAGGTTTTAATACTCTTTTGATTATATTCAAAATGAATAAGTATTTGATGACTTAGGTAAGAATTATCGTGTAAACCTTTGAATTCCGAAAAAAAAATAGATGCGCTTTTAGTTTTGGAACGAAGTGTACTTAAAGACATATTATATGAAATATTAGAATATGAAAGTAATATTGAACGAAAGCCATGTACAAAAATATCTATGGATGGTTACATCTGGGTAAGAAAATGAAAAAAAAAATATCCGAAAGAATTGAAGTGTGATGATCTATTGTTAGGGCCAAGTTTTTCATTTTGTGGTTTCCAGTCCAGCCAACTGACTCTGAACCTATTCGTACCTTCTGTAATGTCGTATCCGATGAGATTTTGAAAGGATTGTTACGTAAGGAAAAAGTGAAAACAAAAAAAAAAGATTGTTTTAGCAAAGAATTTGAATAAAAGATTTTTGACGAGGAAAAGATTCTCTTGATCTCGAATTTTCATTGCTCTTCGACATTATTTCAATTTCTTTTGGCTACAGATTTGACGAGACTTTTCTTTCTTCATGGTTTATTCTCATATGGTTTACTTGCGTATATTTAAGCTTTGTGTAGCTTAGAGAACTCTATTTACCATGTAAATACTGTAGACAAATGGCAATTCTGTACCATTTCACTGTCTTTTTTCAGGTAGGTACGTCATTCCCACTTAAGAAAGTACGCCAAGTCTGTATATTCCTGGACGCACAGGCTATTGTATTGACTGAATTAGGTCCCTAATAGTGTGGTGCACGATAACATAGCGATTTTCATAGAGGAGAGCATAGAACCAGCGAAAAAATTGCAGTGTTGCAGTTTTTCAAATTTTCATATTGTTTACATCTGTACTACACTGTGTTGGGTGTTTACAGGGTAGTTTTGTTTGTTTGTTGAATGAATAGTAAGAAAAATGAGGCGGGTGAGGGATTTTAGTCACCATAAAACCTAACTCAACCCATCTAATGAGAGTACTGGGTTTTATAAGCAGCTAAAATATACAATTATCGACCGGAAAAGTATGGTGTTATCACAGAGTTGGTCTTACACCGTTGGTATTAAAGAGAGTTTATTTCCCATGCTAAATACATTGGCGCAAACCAAGTGAAAATTTTTCTGGTCTAATAACCGAGTTTGTTATATAACCAAGCAAACTGTAATAACCTAAGTACACTGTACCAGTGTACACTTTTTGCATACCGGACCAAGCTAATTTTAACGCGAAATCGAACCATTCGTAATTCTGTTCCTTTTACAGTTTTTTATGCGTTGTGAAATATTGAGCAACCTTTGCCTTTTTGCCATTCTGCTGTGTTCAAGCAACCTGTTGCTAGTTCATGGGTTTAGATTCAGCAAGAGCTTGAACCTGCTGAGCCTGGTTGAGGCATAGGATGATGGACATGCTTGAGCAAGTACATGTGCATTTTCAGGAGCGAAAACCTGTACCTGTGCAACTCTGATAAAATTTAGGGTTGTGCAACGCTACACTTAAATTTTTTGAATGACACACTTTCACGCATTGTATCCATTCGTGATAGAAACTCTTCCTTGACTGCAATACTCTGTTTCCACTATTCATGCGCAATCGAAGCATCCGGTTTCCTAATCTCCGATAGCCGCCATTTAATGTCAACAATAGTGTCAAGTTCCCTGTCAATACGAAACCTTAGGAATTTTCTCTCCAACCGTAAAACAATTGTGATTAAATAATATCACCTAACAATGAGTAGCAATTGGCATCTGTGGTAGCGAATATGTAGAGAAAGGATTGGGGTAAGTTGGTGATATAGAAATAAGCTACTAATGCAAATTCGGTTAGTCATTTCGTTCACTAGGTGTTAAATATTGTTAGTTCTGGAGCAATACTTACTGGAAGTGGGTCAAAGTTTCTTGTCTTTAACTTTGCTTCCCATTTCTTAATGTCAGTCTTCTTCTTTGGCTTTATGAAGCGATATTCTTTCATGTTTGCATGCTTAATTAGGGTAGCACTACCCTCATCCATTTCGGCAATGCACTCATGCCGATGATGTAAGGAGCTGTTGCAGTTTCAGCAACCACTTATTTTAAAGCACAAGTTTAATCAAATTAGTGTTGAGTTTAAAAAATTCGATACCTTACCAAAAAATATTGTAACCAATGGATAACTTATCACATTTCATTTTCTTTCTTTTGTGATTCTCTTCAGTAATCGAGTACCTATTTTAGCACCATGTCACCCATAGTAGATGGCATCATTTGAATTAATTTATGTGTATAAGTAGATTGGGAAATTGCTTTTGGATTTAAGTCCGCATTATTAAATTAAGAAAATCCTGGTAATCAAATACATTTAGTCAATTTGGTTGTTTGTTTTGTAATTTATTTACGTGTATAGAACATCATTCTTTACAAATGTTAATTTGAACAGACACGGCTGTAAACATGACCTAATTATTAATAATAGATACATATTTAAGAATGTTTTAGTGTCACTAAGCACTAGTAAGTGGGAATTTTTTTTGACTTCATTGGATTTAGTGTCTTTTTTGTTTCTTTCTTTGTAGAATCTTAAGTATTTTTGCCATAAGTCATATGTCAAAATTGTGTTTGTCAACTGTAAGTAAGTCATTGGTAAACATAGATTTCAGATCTTTGTAATTTTTGCATTTCTATAGTTTGTTTTTTAAACTTACCGAATGAATCCTAACCTTACCCTTATTAAACAGTAAACTTGTTCCACATAGTAATTGCTCGTACATAGAAAGATTTTGATGAAAACTTACTCCTTAAAGTAGGAATTACAAGCGAATTCGCTAATTTTGAGTTATATTTAGCAATTAATGTAAAAGAAGGCGTAAGTATACCCAATTGTATTCAGATGCTCAGGATATTTGTAAAACAAATTTTGATCAAATTTTACAATTTATGAACAAATTTCATAAATTATGACCAGATTTCTCAAATTATGACCAAATCTTATGAACTATTACTAAATTTATTTAACAAAGCATTTACTTTAGTGTATACTTTAAAGTAAGCACAAAGGGTATACTTAAGTAAATTATACTAAAGTTAAGTCAAAAATTATTAAATCTGGTTATACTGCGACAAATTAAAATTTTTGAAATTTGGTCATAATTTGTGATATTTGTTGATAAATTGTAAAATTCCGATGCTTTATTTGCATCGGAATATTTCTCCCGTTTTGATTCTTACATGGGCAAAGTGCCCTCCTGCTCTCTCGATGAGGGGAACCATGACGGCAGCAGGGAAGACTTAATTCGTGAGGGCAAGAGGGCAGGAGGACAGACTTGATTCATGAGGGCATGAGGGCATGGTTGGTTCGTGAAGGCATGTGGGTACAAGGGCAGGAGAGCACGCTTGGTTCGTGAGAGCAGAAGGACAGTAAACATGCCCATGTATGGGTAAGATCTCAGTTATCAAGATTATTCTGCTATTTCCTTGATTTTTAATAGATTTCAGTTCTTTATTTTCCGCAAAGTACGTTTTCAACAAAAGAAGAATTGATGGGCATTCGCATTTTTTTATTACAATGTATGGTAAACCTGAACGTTCCGTCTAAGAATTTAGATTAGGTGGGTTTAAATTGTTTGTTGTCGCTTTGTTTTATCAGGTTATTATATTAGATTTTATCAGGGTTACTTGAACTAGATTGTTTCAGGTCAATCATATCGAAATTATCGAATCTCACTTCTCGCTACTTGTTTGCGTATCAGAATAGATCTGACTATTTAATAGTACAAGGGTGTTATAGGCAAACTGACTCGACTTTCGAACCTGATTTTTTGTCGGACTAGAAGTCTTGTCATTTAAAATAAAATGGGACTATTTTTAAATTACGCTCAATTAGAGAACTCGTTTCATAAGTTTAAGGTACTTAAACTTATGATCTAAAATTTTAGACACCTACCTTCCCTCCACCACACATGTCTAAATTTTTAGAGACCCATCAAGCGTTGCCAATATTTGATGAATTTCTAGTTCCCTAATGCCCACCGGGGTCCCTGTTGCCCACGACCTTTCCTACTGCCCACCGCCCTCCCTACTAGTTATCGCGTTATCCCTATTGCCTTTATGTGTTGCAAACACATTATAGATCTATCTTGCCCGTCCGTCCGTCTGTGCTCTAACTGAAAAACTAATTGACGGATCGAGATGCAGGTTTCACTAATCGATAGACCAGGCACTAGGAACGGACAAGTTCGAAGATGAGCTATATCCGTCAACTCTGACCTAGTTTTTTTTCCCGAAACTCAATTTTTGTATAATACCGACCTTGGGCCGGTATTACCCGACCCAAAGCATTACCCAACCCTGGGCATTTCCCGACCCCTGGAATTACCCGACAACAGGCATTACCCGACTCCGCGCATTACCCGACCCGTGCATTACCCGATTTAGGGCATTACCCGACCCGTGCATTACCCGATTTAGGGCATCAGTCGACCTCGACCTTACAATATGCCAGGCATTACCCTATGTCAGACTTTACTCGACCCTCACATTACGCAACCTTAGACAATCTCCGACTCCTGTAACGACCCAACCCCGACATTTCCCATCTCTTACCTTTACCCAATAACGGGCATTACCCAACCGCGGACATTACCCGAGCCCGGGCATCAGCCGACCTCGACCTTACAATATGCCAGGCATTACCCTATCCCAGACATTAGCCCACCCCGCTACATAACCCGACCCCGACATTAACCTACCTCGGGTATTACTCCGTTCTTGTTTCAAAATTTTCAAAATTTTCCGCGCTACCTCCCAACATGCCTTCATATCGATCTACCGTTAAATTCCTCCCAGCGTTTTAGCACTGCAACACATGCTTGCTCCGTTTACAACGGTTTATTTATACTTCATCTCTGTAAAATTTAGGTGCAACCAAGTTGAATTATTTTATTGTGTTAACTGGTTTCATGGATCCTGGGTAAATTAATGCTCCTACACTAACAAAGGTTATTCATATCTCATGAAGCATTTAAAATGATGTGAATTTTGATGCAGTATGAGAACGAATAATAACTTATGAATCTAATTGCAACATTCAATGTGCCGGAGTTGACAAACGCTAACATGCCTAAAAATTTAGACACGTAGTGTATCGGGTGGGTGATGCCTAAAATTTTAGAAATTTGTGGTGCACACCCCCACCCACTGACTGTAGAGTGCTACGGATTAAACCATTCCGTTTCAAGATTATTAGATTTGTTTAAAACAATACTTCTGAAGTTCTATTAACAATTTTCGAAAAGCACCTAATTGGTAATTGAAAAACAATAAAGTTTTACCCATGATCAAATGGGGGTGGGGAAAGGTGAGATTTTTTAAATGATATTTTGATTCCTCACTGCTTTGGTTTGTCAACAAATATCCAAGGTTTCAAAAATACTGGTAAAAACCTTTTTTCAGTGGGTTTAAGCTAAGCTAAAGACTACGGAGGGAGATTAATGTCAAAGCACACAAAAAAATACCCGCACCAAACCCATGCAGCACACATACAAAACTCCATTCACACATACAAAACTCCATTCACACATATAAATTCATGGTGTGTGTTTGGGTTTTTATGTGCGTTTGGAGTTTTATGTGTTCAAACTTTCATGTGTGTTCGGATTTTCATGTGTTTGGGGTTTTGTGTGTGGTTGGGATTTATGTTTTAAGTTTTTATGTGTGTTTGGGTTTTTATGTGCGTTTGGGGTTTTGTGTGTTCGGACTTTCATGCGTGTTTGGGGTTTTATGCGTGGTTGCGCTTCTATGTGTGTTTGGGTTTTTATGTGCGTTTGGGGTTTTATGTGCGTTTGGGGTTTTATGTGTGTTTGGGTTTTTATGTGCGATTGGGTTTTTATGCGTGTTTGAGGTTGTATGTGTTTTGGTTGAATTATTATTAACTGCCCGAGGACCCATTCCATAAATGGGTACTATTTCTCATTCTAGCATGAATTACTTATAATAATCGAGGTAACCGTTTCATATACATATTTGAAACTTCGGGTGTGCACAAGTCACAAAATTAGGCAATAAGAAAATTTAGAATTCATTCATTAATTGGATTGACTGCTTGCATAAATTAATTTTTTTTGTGTGTTTTGACATTAATCTCCCTCCATAAAGGATCACGCTGGACATTTGACGGCAAAATATTTAAAATGAATTTATAAAATAAGTCAAAATTTGAGAAAAAATACTTCGAACTGCAAAGTGCAAATCAGTAAGTGCCATGAGTACCTTTTCAGATAGCACAGCAGAGGCCTAAACTGTTTGGGTGCCTGGCTTAATAGTGACTTCGTTTTCGTCAGTCGCCTCTGAATCAGTAAAGCTCTTGACACTGACTATGGACTCACGTAATACAAAATATGAAAAATCATCTAGAACAATATTGCACACTCTCATTTCTCATTTCAATCTAAATCCCGCTCAATCGTAGCTTTTGCTCATTTCTTCCAACATTCTGCCGTAGCCGGCTGTCAACTTTTATGTAAAACCGCAAGGGAAAATGACGCCTTGTGAAAGCATGCTTTCTAGGGTACTAAAAACGATTACACATCCTGTAGATTGGGAGCATCTATGGTGAAAGTGGTGAAAAAGGGTACCAAAAAGGTTAGTCACTCTGTACTTGACTACATCGTGGCTGGTTGGTTTGGTTAGAAGAGGGTAAAGGAGTCTTGAAGTACCTTATAATGTCATGGAACATGTGGAGCACATTTCTATTGCATGAACTTTCACTGTTTATTACATATCTTAGGAATCGTGCAAGGACAGACATTTCCCTCTCTCTCTTTCCATCCTGTGATTTATGAAGATTGATTGCTTTCCCCTTTTCAAATGGCTTGAAAATCTGTGAATTATGCAAAAATCGTTTTTGTTTCTCTAAAAACATTTATCCAGATGGACGGAGAGTTGGAAAAAGAAAGCAACAGCTTCATCTTCAACTTTCTCCACACTCCCAATTTCTCCCTGTCTGAATTTAGCAATAACTAGCGGCACATATCCAAACGGCCAAAACCGCAGACTAGTGCTACCTACTACCAGCTTCAGATCATTATTCCAACATTCATTATTCTACTAAAAGTAAATTTTTAATTTTACATATTAAATTTACCTATTGGAATTCAATTTTTTTACCAGTTGATACATCTTTCTAAAAAAAAAATAAGGATTTAATTTTAGACCCGGGAACAGTTGGAATAATTTCCATGTACCTGATTCGCTTCTTATTGTCTCTCGTAACAATAATGGTGAGAAATTGTACTGATTAATTTTCTCTCCATGTGGGATTACAATTCATTTGGTGAGAGTTTGGGATAGTCTAGGATGGGCTGTAGAAAACTTGATTATTCTTGTCTCGCCTTTGCTTTTCACCACATATATAGTTTGGAAGACAATGGGAAGTGAAATATAGACTAAGGTTGGCATTTCTTTCTCGTTGTTGAATCGATAAAGTCTAGTGAAAGAGAAAGTGAGAGAGAGTGATGGTAGTTATTTGTTTTGCTTATTTTCAGTGGACCTAATGGTATTGATAGCTCATGCCCTAGGAAAGCTAGAATTCCTTTTTGTTATTTGAAAATTCTATTTTAAGTTCTAATTTTAGGAATAGAAAAGGAGACAGGGCACAAATTAAGGTTTCTTTGTAATGACCTTCTTTTTATGTTTTTAGTTGAATGGATCCATACGGTTAATTCATCCTGCCCTGGAGAAAGTTGACTTTCTCATCACGTACGTCAGTGACTAACTGACGTTGTTGACTCTTATTTAAGATGAGTTGCGTTTGTTTTTCTCTTCCGTCTACTAAAAATTCGTATTATGTTCTGTTGACATTTGGTGACGCAGTGGGTGAAATGCCAAGGTAAAAGACGCCTCCTCAATTCCTCATGCACCTATGAGGTTTAATTGGCAAATCGGAATTCACTATTAGGTTAGGTTCCTTTCGGTAAATTCATGACCCTCGTGCTCAAGTTTATTAAACCCACACAATGTATCTATGCCACGCTCCTGAATAAGAAAGTACCCAACTAAATACAGGGTTATCACAACTTTTGGATCACGGAGAAAGCAGCTTTCTCCAAAATCAGCTAGGGGTGCTTAAAAATTAAATTGAGCTACCGCGAAATTTGAAATAAAAATACAAATCGTGATGTGTGAAGTCGGCCAACATGTCACCAAATTCATTCTCAAGATTTTATGTTTTTGTTTTCTAGTTTTAGTTTTCCTTGTTTGATTTCGTTACCTGTGCTCCGTACACATCGAGACAGGCAAGCAAACGGCGAGGTACAGACCTGCAAGTTTTCTGACAGTACGTTAGGTCTAGTTCAATAAACGCCTCACACAGCATTTTGAAGTTCAAATAAATTTACCGGAGACTTGGAAAAAGTCTTATCTTTTATAAAACCCCATAAACTATAGTCACATGGTGTAAGGTCGGGAGATCTAGGTGGCCAAGGTATTCCACCTGCTGGAACGCCTCGGCCTATCCAACGAAATGGAAAATGTTTGTTTAGAAACTTTCTAACTATTAATGCAAAATGAGGTGATGCCCCATCTTGCATTAAATACTGGTTTTGAAAATCGCTTTGCCTGAGAAGCCGAAGATGCAAAAAGGTTCGTAACATAGCAAGATAACGATGGGCTGTAACAGTGCAAGGGTTGAATTGTGGTCCTATGAATCCTTCTATCTCGTCGTGAAAGAAATAGGGACCAATGATACCATGTGATGAGATTGCAGCAAATACTGTAATTGTCTTTGACTTCATTTTGACAGGATAATGAAGGTGTGGATTTTGAGGAGCCCATGTTACATCATTCCGCAAATTAATAGTGCCATTTATATTAAATCCAGCCTCATCCATCCACCAGAGATTGTCCAAAAGAGCAGGGTTACCTTCAAACAAGGGCAGCATTGTTTGACAGAAGGCCATTCTATAAAAATCAAAAATTGGACTTAGTTTTTGGGCCACGACTATACTCCAAATGCGTTGAATTGTTTGCATTAAATTAGAAATGCCTTACATAATCATGCAATGCACTAAGCTAATACGAATTAAGTACACACTATTGATAAAATAATAATATTGTATCTAGCTTACCGCAGCTCAGCATCTTCAGGTTTAAGTTCTTGGACTTTTGTTGGTAGTAAGGATCGAAACCCATGACTTGTGAGAATTTTATGAGCGGTTGAGTATGGATGCCCAATTCTAATCTCCGACGGTTCAGAGAGAGTTTGGGAGTTTCCAAACAGTGCTGCACCAAAGCTATTTCGTTGGCTGAAGACAATGGGCTCCTTATTTGCGCTCTCCTGTGGATTCCTTTTCTGGTTTCAACGGTTCCAGTGGTGTTCAGCTTCCTTGACAATTGATAAATTGTTTTCTTTGTGGGCGGAGGACAGTCGAAAGGCCATTGAGCTCGAACGGTGGTCAGGCTGTTTGTTTTTAAATACGTCGTAACCACCCAAATTCTCTGTTCTCCAGTGAGAATCCTGCTAGGCATGATGATATTCACCTTAACTAAATGAAACCAATCTATTATTGTTGTTTTGTCAATCAGTCTAGCAAACATTGACATAACATCTGACGTCTAAATTAATAAGTTACTTACCTTTAAAGCTTATTATTGATAGGCCTTGTTCCACCGACGGGAGTAAAAAGACTTTTTTACAATGAAAAAGCAGATTGATTTTGCTAATTGAATTTTGGACTTGCCGACTAAACAATTTGATTAGAAAAAAATAACCAACTCCTACCCAAAGTCCATTGTATGACATATACCAAACACAGGAAATTTTAGAAATTTTTTGATTTAAACCCACGTCTTGTCCATAAGAGAGAGTTCTTATGGATAAGAATTTCTTATTTTTTATGTTTCTTTAGACATAGGATTAAATATTTCGTAAATTTTAATTTAGAATTTTTTTTTAAAGTTTCCGAACATTTCCGAGGTCGGTCTAAGTCATAATCTGGGCTTGGGAAAAGGGAGTTATTTTCTGGTAACCTTTGCAATTAAAGAAATTCAGACGTGTGATGCAGGCCGACTTCACACAGCGCGATATGAATTTTTATTTCAAATTTCGCGGTAGCTCAATTTAATTTTTAAGCACCTCTAGCTGATTTTGGAGAAAGCTGCTTTCTCCGTGATCCAAAAGTTGTGATAACCCTGTACTATTGTCTAATAGGAATCAAAAGGTAAAATAGAACAAGCACTTTCACATAATCAAACGGACCTTTTCTTATTTTTTGTCTCACTCACACCGCCGATTCTTAAAAGGTAATTTTTGCACGCAAGCAACAAAGATGGAGGTCTTATAAAAGTACTAATGCTATTCTCTATAGTTTGTTTCTATACATCAAACTTTTTAAGCTGTAAAGCAAAATGTCAGACTCAATCTAGTTAATTAACATAAAAGTAACACCTAAACAACACAAAATTCTTGTCCATTTCTTTACTTTTTGGCTAGTTGAGGCCAGAAACGTAAGTTATAAGTACAGTCCGGCTACTTAGCTTGGTTCAGGACACTTTTGTTAATAACTTCTACAAGGCTAATCTTTTGAAAGCAAGACTTTAGGTTGAAGTAATTGTAATGTTGTTAGACTAATTTCAGCTCAATTTCAACATATCATCACAATTAGACGGGTCACAGGGCGCAAAATTCAAAACCGACAGTAAACATGTTTTGATTCACTGCCGGATTTTGCGCTTTTTCTGGTGAAAGTTTTACTAAATGGCAATTAAAATTAATAATTAGTTAATTAAAGTAGTTCTTCCTCAATGTAATTATTTTTCAAATTTCTATGTTTTTCTAATGAGGCGAGAATGATGCTAAATTAAAGCCATGCGATTTTGATTAATTCTTTTTTGCATGAGATGCTTTCACTTTACAAGTTAGCAGGGACCGGAAAAGTCTGGGTATCCTGTACAATTTTGGCCGGTTAAAACGGAGAAAGTAATTTATATTTTTGAAAATATAAACAAATTTGTCTAGGTAAAACTTAATAAATACATCAAGAACGGCTTAATTTATGCATTAAGCATAAAATTTGAAAATTTTAGCAGTTACAAGGAAATTTGAGCAAAGTTGAAGAGATAAAAAATTCTCCATGTTAAAAATGACGGGATTTCCAGCGGCCACGTCACTGACACCTGTCAGTGAAGTCATTGTTACTAATAGAAGACATTGCGGCATTTCTCGAATCCCTTCCCACATCCCACCACTTCCATACCGCATGGCGTTCCTCTCCCACAACCCTCCCCGTATTGATGCCTATCCTCTCCGCATTCCTCCCATTCGTGGCCTCGCCCCTCCCTTCCATGCCTGCATGCATCCATCCTGTTATTGCTCGCATTATTCCCGTACCTTTACCATGTTATCCGTGTACTTCTCCGCATACCCCGTCCATGCCTCCATACCTCCCTGCATCCCTCCCGATTATTCATCTATTTATAGATGTCTATTTCGATTAGGCATACCCTAATGCAAAGCAATGGAACAAAAAAGCAGTGAGGCAGAGAGGGGTCGGCAGGTTCTCTGTTGAGTCAGGTGAAATTTATCCCAGGGGCCATACCCCATTCCTCGACTTGGTTTCTTTTCTCAATTCACCGTTTCTCAGCATTACAGAATGGCGCATCGTCACAAAACATTTGTTTTGATTAGACAACCCTAATGCAAAGCAATTGATGAAAGCAGAGACATAGAGAGGGGTTGGCAGGTTCTCTGTTGGGTGAGGTGGAGTAGATGCAAAGGGACCATACTCCATTCCTTGACTTTGAGTTTATTTTCTCAACTCTCTGCTTCTGTTGTAAATTACCTGATTCCCTCGACGATAACCCGCCCTCAACTTTAACCCACAGATTTAATGATGCAAAATATTTAAGTGCATTACCGCCACCTCGCAGTTAACTCGCACATTTTCCATATGTAAGCAACATATATTCAAGCGTTTTTCGTTCATTGAATTGTTAACTGTTTCAAAAATCACAAATTTCTATCACTGATAACACTAAGAATAACTTGCAATCTGAAACAATATAAATCGGAATTTAAAATACTCGAGAAATAGTTTAAACAGGGAGAAATGCTCAATATGTTAAAAATGCACAAAATTAATCTTTTCACAAAGCAGTGGAAGAGGATTTATAATAGATAACGAATTATTATAATTTACGAGAATCCGATGTGGAATTATGGATCATGACGAAATTATTGTTATTTATCTGGACTCGTGAGATCTATAAGTGCCTATGGAAACAGACCCATCAAAGCACGGTGTCTACGGTGGTACCAAATGTTTGACGCTAACATTATTTAGATGGTAACGCGGAACATTAAGAACCCCCATAGTTACCGTGTCATTACGGGCCGTGCCCACAGGCTTGCTAGCTTTTTCAACAAAAGTTACAAGCGTTCAGCCCGCATGATTTTTATAATTCAGATTACCCACAATCTTGTATAACCCGCAACAAAAGAAATTGAGGCAAAAATATGGTATAACCCGCGGGTAATATGCGAGAGAATAGGTCAATTTTGTTGAAGTATGTTTTCTCGAACACATGCTAACTTCAATCCCTCCAACTTTTGAATTTCGCGCTATTTGCTGTTTCTGAAAGCGGCTTCTTACGGCCCGAATTAACTTGGGTATCCGGTCTACAAAACTGACATCGATAACGGAAGTGATTTTACAATAAAAGCGCAAAATAATATATATACCTTGAGTAAAAAAGACTTAATTCTTGAAGTGTTCGGATGGAAAAAATTATGATAATGAAACAATTGGATGTGAATTGACAGTAGGAATTTTGTAATTTTTGTAAAATTCGGAAATACCCGCATCTGCACATAATGAAAAATATGTCAAAAATCAAATTTGACCAATTTTTATGGGGACTTTGGGAAATGGGGAAATTACTATGGGGAAATTACAATTAGGTGTAAAATTGCTCAACTTTAGTTTTTGACAAGTATTATTCGTAATGCCCGGATTCGGGTATTTCCTAAATTGGCAAAGTTTACAAAATGCTGATGTAAATTAATACCAAATTCTAATTTCCCCCATGCAAATTGGTCAACTAAATATGACAAATATGTTTCATAATGCCCGGATGCGGGTATTTCTTAATTTGGCAAAATCTACAAAATTCCTATCGTCATTTCACATCCAATTATTGCATTATCATAATTATTTCCATCCAGACACGTCAATAATGAATTAAATGTTTTTCTACTCAAGGTTTAAAAATTTTATTTTGCACTTTTACTGTGAAATCACTTTCGCTATAGATTTCTGTTTCGTAGACCATTATATCAGGGCTAGTAATGGATCGTGTTTGTCAACAACTCGCAAATCTTGATTAGATATGTTCTTTCCCAAAGTTGAGTGGAGGAAGGAAAGTTTTCATTAGGACTGTGAGGGATCCTGAGTTTTGGGATGTGGTGAGGTGACACTGATCTATGGGTTAGATAGTGGGACTCAGAGCACGTCCTAGAGTAAAAGTTCACTTTCACTCTCTCTTGTGGCAAGACTAAGAATAAGAAATAACCTCACCTAAGATCAGAAAACTCACGCTAAAAAAACTATCAAAAATCCAATGTTTTCATATCATTTCTAGATATTCATACACTTCTGAGGATTCCAGCGTCATTTGCTATTACCGTACGATCAGAAGCCAAACCGCTAAAAATGTTTACTGCTAAACAGCTGATTATGCTATTTATTAGAGAATACAACCAAAAAAAAATTTTGTTTTTCGCTTCTGAATGCATGATAACTAATCTAAAATGACACTCTAGCTCAGTCGGAGAAACTTTTGGCGAAGCCGGGTTTTCTCCGAAGCCCGGAAAAGTCCATCCTGGGCCAGGAAAACCTCGGCCCAATTGACCTTTGGGATTTTTAGGCCTGGATTTTTCCTGGCCCAGCTGGGAAAAACCCCAGCTCAAAGGTTTTTCCAAATTCACTTAAAAAATTTTTTGTCATAATATTTTTAAACGAATCTTAATCTCAACTTTACACCATGGGAGATTACCTCAAACTCTAAAATTATTAACTGCACAAATTTTTTTAATGTAAATGTGACTAATTATTCACATAATTATTCTGTTTCTAATGAACCAAAAAGTTTGGCATATGTATACTTACTAATTTAGTTGGTCAAAAATAGAAAAATCAATTCGGGCCGGGATTTCTCGCAGCCGACATAGGTAACGTCTCATATTATGTATTGGAATAGGAGGATGCATACGAAAAAAAAATTTCGAATAAAATTATGAAAAAAAGTAAGTAGTTAGAATATTCATTGCATTAACTTTTTTCTACTAAACAGTATTTAGGAAGAAGTTAAAGTTAAACTAACCGATTATCCTCACTAAACCCCTTACATTTTATTTAGAGAACAGAGTTTTCCTTACAAAAAGCAGTTATAACATACCCTCTAATCATGCAGTTCACTATCCTATTTTGCACGAACCAATCAGCTTGGATTTCAGACCTTAATTTGTGTGTAGGAGGAATTTAATTTTTTTTCCCTGAAGATTACACCCGCATTCAAAAAATTATTTTTAAAATTTTCAGATTATAAATTTTTTTTTATACTTGAATACTTGTACTTTATTGCATTCCGTAAAATAACAATGCTATAAATTTTTAACATAAATTAGATGTGAGAAATCACAAAGTTTACATTAGTTTTGTATGTCCTTGTAGAATCATTACATAGAAACTGCTCTAACCTTTCTGACAAATGTGACAACTGTGTAGCCGGGATTTCTCTGGGCTCAGAGTAATTTTTTCTTCTCTCAAAAAGTTAAATAAAAGTGGTCCAGGAAAACCCCCGGCCCGGTCAGGAATTTCGGCGGCCCGTGGGCTGGGCTTGAGCCGGGAGTTTCCTCAACCGTACGAGAGTGGATGAAAGAGTTTTGACCAAATTGTTATAACTTCAGACTCACTTCAGTTTTTTTCAAAATAGCTCATTTCTGGTTTTGTTTTTGTGGAGGATATTTGTATCACTTCTACTTGTAGACTGCCTGATTTATGTTGCAGATTAGAAATCTGTTTAGGTTATTTCATTTTTGTGTTAATAAAATGCAAGGAAACGGTTTAACAAGTTAAGAGATAAGTTTCTGAATTTAATTCAAACGGAACGTTGATGGGAGATACTTTGGCAAGGTTTGACGGTTAGCTTAACGCTTCTGCTAGAGTTAGCGATGGAACAAGCTTACTTTGTATGCATATGGAAATTGGCTTTTCCCCCTTACTGTCCAAGTATGGGTTGGACTGATGTACGAAGTTTGGAGAGGAAGTGAGGAGTTTTGCCCTAAACTTAATCTCTTTTTAAAATTAGCAATGATCGAAGCTAAGCCTTTCTGGAAATGAAAATTGAATAAAGGAAAAATACAATGTCACTGGAGGTTTTATTGGGAGTGTTGGAGTCTCTACGCTTTGTTCGCGATGTCACTTCAAATGATTCAGTGGGATAGATCTTAAGCCAATGAGATTAGAAAATGGAATTGACAGGAGGGGAAGAACAATAGATCCTATAATAATTCCTGTCGAGTTTAATTGTATTGTAATGTGTGCTAAAAGCTCTTACGCAAGAATCTCGTCTCGGATTAATTCTTTTCACTTTTAAACTAGAAACTTGAAAATCTAAAAAGTAATTAAAAGTAAGTTTCTGGAAGTGAACCGGGTATTATGTACAGTGAGCCCAGAAATTATTCGCAAATTGATGTGGAAAAGAATTGTTTTTAGCGTCAATTTCTATTTCAAGGTCAGAGCCTCCATTTGGTTACACGGAGTTGATAGTTCAGAACAATAAGTTAGAGTTTTCTTTTGCCAACTTACATATTCTGGGTCCACTGTAATGTATTTTTCAGAAGAATAACTTGTGCACACGGTCCGTCTAGCTATCGAACATTCCCTTAAATAAGTGGTGTTATCGTATCTTACTCCGCCCACCGATGCCACTCTCCTTTCCCTCTTTTGGAGATACGATACCACGGCATGAGATACGGCGTAGTATCCTCTGTAAGGATCGATACGATACGGAGGGAGATCCGTCTCCGCATCGTATCTCACTTCCCCTAATACAAGGATAGTAAGTGGTTTTCTGCAATACATCAACACGAAATTCAAAACTTAAGTTGAACTTTGTTTCGATTTGTTTGTTTTGAAGATTAATTGTTTATTTTTAATTTAATTTCAATTTCAATTGTAATTGATCAGCTGGTGTCGAGTGTGACACCAATTTCTGTTCTCATCAGCTATGGCCACGACATCCAAGATATCCTTGAATTATGTTTTACAAAATTTAGTATGTTCATTTGGAAATAAGGTAATATGCTACAATGAGATACAACCACTTAATTTCAAACTGTCGAGTGGTATCGTATCTCCCGTTGCGATACGGATGAGATACCACGATTGAAACTGTCTAATAACTAATTATGAATAAAATGTAAACAACAGAATAAAAATAATAACTAAACTAGAAACGTGTGGAAATTCTTATGGATTATTTTTGCACTCGTGACAATATCCATTTTTGATCATAATATACAGTGCGAAAATCTGGGGAGGAGATAATGATACCCAAGTTCGCTCACCCTACCCGTCCCAGACACCATAGTTCCCGTATATTCTCTTTAGTTCGGATAGGATGGGTGAACTTGGGTATCATTGTTTCCTCCCAAGATTTTCGCACTGTATATTACAATCAAAAGTGGATTATTAGTATAAGCACTAGGTTATAATTTTAGCCAAAATATATGCCATGAGACTCATAAAAATGTGTACATGGAGAAAGTTTTAACTCAAAAAAGCATGTAAAAACAAATTAGGAATGCGACCTCCCATCTCATTCTCATTAACACCATGTACCCATGTTTCTGCATGTCAGTGTAGTTTGTTATAAATAGTTTATACACTGAGACGCATAAACATAGTTTGGGATGGAAGGTTATCAATGATACAGGTCACTAAAACTCAATTAAATAAAATAAAATTTTTAATTTTCATCATATTAATATATTAAGCACTAGTTTTTAATTCACTCAAAACGGTTAGTTTGTAACCGGAGGTCATCGGTAGTTTAGATAAGTCAAAAATTAATACATCAATTATTATGAATTTAATATAAAAATTATAAAAATTTTATATTTCTGCTTCATTCCTGTTTTGCAACAATAATCCCCTCATATTTTACCGCATAGAATCAGAAAAATAAACATGAGATGAAAAAGTTTTTAGCTTTTGTTTTTATTGTTAGTTTAAAAACAATTATGTTGGAGGAAGACAGAGTTGGTCTGACAATGAGAAAAGAATATTAAAAAGGTTTCATGTGGAAGGTCGGATGGGATGATGGTAGATGGTAGTTGCCGGAGGATGAGTTTCCCGAGTTCCTATTAGAGAGAGACGGGAATGAATTAAGTTTTATTTTCGGAAGATGTAAACTGCCTTGTAATAGAGTGCCTGAGACCCTGTGAATGGTAAAATATGTTGGAGATCAGTATTTTTAGGAAAAAGGACTGTTGAAGTTGAAGGGAAGATGCCTATTCTCTAATGACCATGTGTTCTGTTCGGTTCCCTTTTTCATCTCTCTCGGATCTTTAACGAACCAAAAGTGAGTGGTGCTGGAGGAGGCATCTCTACTTTTTAAAAGACATCTTATATCTTCTTCCAACATATTCTCTCTTTTTTTCTGTATGCTTTTTGAATATCAATTCTACATAATGGTACTGGTGGTGGTATGTGCTAGAAAAAATGACACTCGTAGTATTATCTATGTTTAGTTTAGTGTCAGGGTTGGACGTGTGGCAATGTATCCTTTACTAGACTGGAAGTCGTTACGGAAGGGGGTTCCTTCAAGATAGGGATAATGTAGGAAGTCTTGGAGCTTTTCGAGCGGGCACTACGGAAGTAAAGAATACTATAACAGTACTAGCATTACAAGTATCGTTTCAGCTTGGCAGAGATGCTAAACACCAAAGGGATTTTGAGTAGTAATTCGAAATGTTATATTGTCAAGAGGCTTGGGGATGAAGTCGTAGTGTTGTAGTATTACGTTCTGCAGGGCTTGTTGGGTTAGAATAGTCTATCTTATTCTAAAGATATATTCTGTCTGATATTGAGTGAAGCAAAGGGTTGAATCAATAAAGATATTCCTCCGGCCATAATTGAGCCTAGGAGGGTTCCATATGGTATACTTGAGGGTTCGTTGGACGAGTGAAACTGAAAACAAAGTGGTTGTTGTAAGAATGAGAATTGTTTGGTAAGTTTAAGGTCGTATATAACTTAGGATGGAATAGTTTTACAATTCTTGGTTGTCTAAGGGGCGTGTTTATCCTGATGAAGATAATTCGTAAGCTTGAGATGAATAGGTCTCATTCTCATATAAATAATGATGAAGGAATATAAGGAGCAGAGGACAGAAAGATGTCCTTAACGCTTTCTCTGCATTGGCTATGAAGCATGGTTAGCCATTTAGCCGGATGAAAACGTTTGTCCGGGTGACTAGCTGATCTGGACGATTTTCATCTAAAACGCCACAAATACATGCGCAGAGGTCGATTGTCTCAATTTTCCAAATTAATTGTAGATTTTCCTAATCATTTCCTTACCTCCTAGATAACCTAGTTAAATTCAAATTTAACTAGGTTATCCCTGTGAATATGGAGGAAGTAATTTCCAGTATAGTTAGCTAATCTGAAAATAGCAATTTAAAATTATTTCGGAAACAGTTTGACATGGACCATAATGACCGTACATAATAATTTACTAAACGGAATAATAAATAATTTTTTGTTATAGTTTTTGGAATCCGTTAGGCCGATAGCGCCGAACACCAATTTTAAACATTTTAAGCTCAATCACATTGCCGCCTTTGTAATTCGACCGCAGTGAAATGGGGCATTGTGCTATGCAAACAAACTTATATTACTCTAATTTATTGAAGCTATACTCAATTATTTAATGAAAATTTTGTCGTCCAGATCGTCCACTGGACGCAATTTTTAATCGTCCAGATCGTCCAGATTATCCGGTCAATTTCATCCGGCTGTTCTAACCCTGCTATGAAGACTACTGCACTGGGAGACAGGGTAAAAACAAAGTCTTGTTGAGGCATACTGGGTGGAGAATAAGATAAGTTGTGATTCGGTTGGTAGTCACCATGAGAAGTCGAAAAGTACAAGTTAGTCCCCAAAGGCCCATTTGCAATGGCCCTTCTTTTCTCAATCCCAAAAGTCCAATATCCAAAATAAGAGTCTGACAGAGTGGCGCAAGGTAAAGTAAGACCACTCCAATTCCAAACTCTAAAATGAACCCAGTAAAGTCCACAAATTCCCTTCGAGAGAATGATATTGTTCGGAGTAGAAGTGGAGAGAGGCGATTGGATGTGATGTGAGTTAGGATTAGGAGGCAGACGCAGACGTTGGGAAACTTATGACCAGGTTGAGATGAAGTGGTTCTATTGGTGATTGGATCTATGATCTAAGTTACATAAAGAATCAAACCAAACGCACCTTTCACTATTCACGAGAAATGGGGAAGAAAATTATCTACTAGTTTGAATTTTTCAACCACAGAAATGTAAGGAAGGGAAAGGCATAACGGATTTAAGAAAATAAAAGAGATTATGTAAGACCGAAAAATTGATTTTTCGTGTCGTTTGAGACGGATTATAAAGGACGGTATGATTTATTTTATTTTTCAATGGTCTCCTCTTCATCATCATTCGATGGACTTTTTGGTGGAGTTGAGAGGGAGTTGATATTTCTGTTTTTTTTTTACTCTCCAATGACTCTGACTTGATGTGAGAGACTACTTTGTATGTTCGGCAGTGATTGAAGATAGAAAATGATAGTATGGAATGGACATGGGAAGATTCCCGACTTGTCTCATGTGGAGAGGAAAAGTTTGACTCCTGCCAATTTGTAGAAGCAGATGATGGACAGGACAGAGATTTCTGGCAACTAAGGGATTTGACACATGGACGTGAAGGTCAGGGGACCATGTATAATTTTTTACTACATGGTTAGTATAAAAATATAATAAATCTAGATGTTAGATTCTCTGTCTCAAGGGAAAGAGAGGGTTCTGGAAATGAAATTTTTTTTTGCAGTTGCTAATGCATGAGTGTAAATAAATACCAAAACCACTAAAATATGTATTGTGTAGTTTCTCTGATGGTAGGGCAGGGTCTGGTAGAAACTCAAACCTTTAGTATTTTAGGAGAATTTTTCTGCTGACTTGACAAGTTGGAGTAGTGGACAATGGGGCCATTAGAGCCACAGCCAAACTCAAATGACATCGTTGAATCATGATGAAGAATTTAAGGATTAATTCCAGTGAAGGAGGATTTATGTCTCCTTCTAAATTCCAACTGGAATAAAATGATATGGTTTTATGTGCCAACTAGTAATGCCAAATGTTTATCTAAGGATCTAGACTTCATGCACATTACGAATTTTACAAACGCTACCATGACGCACAGTGAACTCAAATGCCTCTTTCTCTGGCCTGGGGGAGGGGCGAAAGTTGATTTTAAGACATAGGTTATCTAACTACTTATAGCACAATTACTAATAATTCAACGATAAAATCGTAAAACTAATAATTATTATTATTACGTAGGCCCACTTGTGGGAGTGTCATAGTAAATTAACGTTTTATACTTCAAATGGGACTTTACACACTTTAATAAAATGAATCAAATTAAAAAATAAAATAAAAATATGGGCATCGTCAATTTTGGTTTAGTTTCATAAAAAAATGGAGTTTGAAATGGAAAAGCCAGAATTGCTGCTAAGTGTTCTCCAAGGCTCTCAGTTTGGCCTAAGTCAGAGTCACTGACTCTCCAAACTTTGGAAGTAGACTCAGAGTGATGACTTCTTGATTTTTGGGAGTCGTCTCTGAGTCAGAGTAAGAGTCAAGGCTCTCACTCCGGAGTCTCGCAATGAAAAATATGAAAAATTGCGTAGACATTCTCACTATTAAAAAAAAAGTAGATGGAAGTAGATGAAAAAGAATAAGTCCGATATGCTCATTTGATCACGTTAGAAAATAGTCGTGCCTCCCAAAAATGGTTGTCAACTCCCAGAGTCATGAATCTGACTCCCAATCGCAAATGAGCCAGTCATCAAATGACTCCGGTTACTAAAAACCTTAGGCGTCAGAATCATGGAGAAAACTAATTGTTGCTAACTTGTGAACCTTTTCGATTAGGCCATAGCTGCTGCAAAATTAGATCCGTACACAACTAAGATCTGGATTCGGGCATAATTTTAAAAATTCTACACCAGAACGAGTAAATAAATAAATAAAAGAGTTTAATCCAAGTTAGATGCTAATACTGCACCTCCTCAATAAGGATGACACGGAATTTATCGAGATGGGTGTTGGTTTAATAACTAGGTGACGAATACACAGTTCATTTGAACGACCAAATAAACCGGCAGAATTAAAGTTTTATAAAAGAGACAACTTGAAATGATGTTGAAAATAGTAATTCACATTAATACATTTTGTTGCAAAAAGTTAAGCGTAAACAATATTTTCAACTTTCTTTTTAAAGTAAGAAATCAAGCGATCCAAAATTTATTCCAATCTCTTCACCAACTTATTTAGTAAGAAATTTATCAAGTCTCATTAATCGAAAGTAATGCTGTTTAGAGTAACAGCGAAATAAAATTGTTTTTGTCTGGTGAAAGTTGTTTCAAATGGTTAAAACCAGAGTTCGAAAAAATCGGATTTTTATATAAAAATCCAAAAAATCCGATTTTTTGGATTTTTTGGATTTTTATTTTTTAATTGTCAAAAATCAAAAATATAATGTCTGAAAGGGCATTGAAAAAAAAATTTTTTTTTTAGATTTGCAGATTACGAATTTTTCTGAAAAAAATTCTTCAAATTCAAAATTTACAAGTGTTAAAGTACTTTATTTCACCAAAAACAAAATTGAAGCTAGGAATCTGAATTTGGAAGTAGTGTTAGTGCTTAAATTTATCTTCAAGTTTGTCTAAGTGGGTAAAAAATAAAAATCCAAAAAATCATTGATTTTTATTCTTGGATTTAAATCGGATTTAAATCTGGATTTAAATCCGACTTAGAACCCTGATTAAAACCAAGTCTTCTCTATCAGTTAACATGCCATTTTGTCTCAAGAGTGAGAGAACAAACGGACATTTTATGTATCTTGTAAATTGTTGCAATTATTAAACTTTAGGGTGAGAACATGCTTATTCATTCGATTTACGTATTTTCTTAGTAGCAAATTAAACAATAATTTTATTTTTCATTTGTATTCTGGGATTGTTCTCGGTGAAGGGTGGCGGAAGAACTTCTCAAAGTCTCATTGTCAGAGTCCTATGGACCTTAATGAGTATGTTCAGTTTAAGAATTTTTTAGTGGACGGGCTTTCCATTTGGAAAGAGAGAGAGACTCGAGAAGATTCGTGGAAGACTAATCTATAAAATTGTGACTGGAATAATTATGATGATAGTTGTGCTCTTTGAGTAGGAATTCTTCCACTTAAAGTTTCTAGGAGTTTGTGTTCGGCGGAAGCTTTCTGATTTAGCGTAATGATGCTAACGCTCAGTGAGGAAATGAAAAAAAATAGTGTACAGTCCATCTCAAATTAATTTATCCTATGGGAAGGTACTTTTGACCCCATGTTCTTTGCTGGAGAAAGCCTGTGGATAAATTAATTTAGGATAAATGAACTCCTAAAGCAATGCTTTTTTGCATGAAAGTCTTTAAGGTTTCAGAAAGATTGTGTAAAAGTAGAGGAATAAAGTAAAAAAAAAATCAAGGCTTTATGATCACTAGAAATAAGTTATGATTTTTTGAAAATTGAAATTTTCAGATATTATTTTGAAACTCTTCTAATGAATCTCTAAATACAACGTCTCAAAATAACGTAAAAAAATTACAATTTTCAAACAATCATAACTTTTTTTCTAGTTGTGCAGACTTGATTTAAAAAATTCTTCTCTCTACTTTTAGATGATACTACTGAAACCCCAAAGACTTTCACGAAAACAATTTTGTTTCTAGGTTTAGTTGTCTGAAATTAATTAATTCAGACGGTTTCTCCAGTAAAGAGCATGGGAATCAAAAGTAACTTCCAGTGGATAAAGTAATTTCAGATTGGGTGTATCTGTGATGAAGCCTTAAGACTTTCTCTTTTCTTTTTCTCGTATTTTAGATGTAACAATTGGCTTGAGTCCCATTTTCTATTTCTAAAGTTTCTCTTTCCAAGTTTTTTAAGTTAAGTTTAGGTAATACATGGAATAAAGTAGTTGACTATAATAACGTCAGTCATTCTTCGGAAAAAGTCGCAAAGTCTAGTATACTCTGTTGGGTTCTCTCTAGTAGTATTCACTTTCTCTTGTCTTCTTTGAGAGTACTCAGGGATTCTTGTACTTTTTCAACGAAAATAAAAATACTTGAGAACCTGGTGCCTCAGAAACGGAATCCCTTTAGTCCAACTATACCTTGAGTCTAGACTAAAGTTCTTGATAGGATGGCTTTCTTATTTTAACCCTTTTACGATAATACTCTGAGAACCTACCCAACAGTATCTTAAGTCCATAAGAATTTACTCTACCTCACTCCATTCAATTTAGATATCCATTCTCACAGATTTTATTTTCTTAATATTAGTAAAAAAAAATACGATGCAAATATAAACAGTTATTTCCTTGCAGAACTCTCTTGAAAAATAAAAAAAATTTATTGTGATTGAAAATTAACTTTTTCTCCAACTGCCTCTGCCAGATCTTTTTTTGAATAAAAAAAAACTGAGAGTAAAAATTTCTAGGAAAAAGTTGAAATGAAAAAAAAGGCAATTAAAATGGGAAAAATTGGAGTGAGGAGCTTAGGAGAGAATAGTGCTGAGAGATGGAGTTCAATAATAAATGCTGATGCATTAAAATGAGTTAAGAGGATAAGAACTGGTTTATAACTCTTCTGCCAGAAGAACTGGAGATTCTTAAGATAGGAGAGATGAGATTTGAAGAATAAGAAAAAAATGGAAGGAACTTGAAGTAAAGTGCTACATAAGTTAAACGCGTAAGGCGTGTGAGGGAAAAGATGCTGATTTGTACAAGTTCTTTCACTACTTTCTCTCCTCTCGGCTAGTAGTGGAATAAATGACAATCCACTATTGGAACAGTAGTTGGAGAAATAAAACCTCTCTCTTTCTCATTTTTTATTATTACAATAAATTCATCTTGAACTTTTCTATCAAAGTTAGTGAGTGAAAGTCGGTTTTTTTTTAAGAATGTATAACCTTTTAAGTTTTAGGACAAGTTGTATATGTTGTACAGTTTGTTGCAAAAGGTTAAGCGCAATCAATATTTTCAATTCTTTTTAAAATGTAAGGAATCAAATAACTCAAAATCAATTAGAAACTCTTCTCCAACTTATTTAGTAAGAAATTTACCAAGCCTCATTATTTTAAAGTGACTGGTGTTAGAGTAAAATCGAAATAAAAAAGATTTGAATGGTGAAATTTGTTTCAGGTTAAGCGCACAGAGTATTTCATTAAAATTATCGCGCGTTAAGCTTTAAAATGCTCTGCTTTGTTTGTAATAAAAACTCACTTGAACCCTTTTTGCTAAAATAGTTAGGTAAACCCTTTGATTCAACTTTACCAGTGTTTCCAGTGTAGAAATCTCAACTTTCTCCCATTTACTTTCTTTTTTTTTTGTTGTTCTACGTAGTAAAACTGTCTTCTGTGGTCGTAAACCAGTCGAGAAAGGATTCCCATAGGTTTTGGATAGGGTACAAGTCGGGCCAGTAAGCTAGCCATTGCATAGTATGCATATTTTGAGCCCTGAGCCAAACCAACGAACTGGATGAATTGTGACAAGGAGCATTATTAACCATCTGATATAAATATCTCATACTAAAAAATTTTGTATTTTGCTGTTACTCTAGCCCTAGTGACTAAATTTCTTACTAAAAAAGTTGGACAAGTGTTTGTAATTGATTTTGGGTCGTTTGATTTATTACATTGAAGAAAAAAGTTGAAAATATTGATTGGGCTTAACCTCTTGTAACAAACTGTTTAGAGGAATCTATCTTGACACAATACGATTAGACTATTCAGATATTGTAAGAGTGTGCCAAAGTGCGGGAAAGTGAAGAAAAGAAAGTATTCGATCGATGAACTTTCTCTTTTGTTCTCTTTTGCTCCTATCCCCTTTCGAGAAGGGCTTTTTCGAAATAAAAAATGGTGAAAGTAGGGATTGACTCTTGCGTTCTAAGGAGGAGGGGACCTAGTAGTAGTGGATAGAAAAATGCAAATGGATCTTACCAATTTAAAGAGTGCCAAAGTTTTTCTTCTTTTTGATTCTGAGAGAGTAAAAGTCTGAGAGAGGGAATTGAGTTTAGAATGAGAAAGTAGAATAGAAAATGAAAAAAAAAATGAATGAAGGAGAGGATGAGAAATTGTAGTCTTGTGTGGATCTTATGTAAGTTAAGGACAGAGACTTAAAACTCTTGAGAGCGAGTAGAATTCTGATCTTGTTAGAAACTTATGACGAGGAAAAGAAATCTTCGGAGAATGTACGAGTGAAATGATGCAGATGAGATCTGATACGGAAATGTTTTCTTCGTAAAACTTTTTTTTCCACTCCTAAGTGCCGGATAAGAAATGATGGAGAAAAATTAATAAGTAGACTAGAGAAAGCAGAGGGTTAAGAAAGATCGTATTAGAGTAGTGGAAAAGTACTGAAGTAAGAAAATCAAGGCTCTACGATCACTAAGAAAAAAGTTATGATTTTTTTGAAAATTGAAATTCTTGGATTTTATTTTGAGACGATTTACTAAGAGATGGGTGTTTCAAAAGAACATCCAAAAATTTCAATTATCAAAAAATCATAACTCTTTTTCTACTAATTGTATTAGACTTGAATTTTTCGAGTTCGTATCCTACTTTTCAATGGTCTTTCTGCAACTGTATAGTGTTTCCCCAGGAATATTTATTTCTAACAACTTTCCCTGTAAAAATAAACTAACTTGTTTTATCCAGGAAAAGGGTTTGTGATACAAGTCTCTTCCTTAGGATAAATTAATTTCAGACGGACTGTGGTAGTACAAGATGAACAAAAGTCTACAGGAGAAACAGACCTTAATAAGTAAGGTTCCCAAGAGTGAAAGTAAAAAGATAGTAGAGCTCAAAATAATAGCTTTGTCCTTCAACGAAGTGAGACACAATTTATTTTTGATCTTTTCGGAAAAAAAAATAAAAATAGGATTGTGTGTTAAATTTTGGCAGGAATTTTTAATAATNGCGTGTTAAATTTTGGCAGGAATTTTGAATAATTTGTCAATTTGAAAAATACCGGAACTCGGGTATCATCAAAAAGTTAGGTTACAAAGTAAAGTTGGTCAATTTAGATTGAAAAAATTACGAATCAATGGCAAATTATGTCAGAAATTTTGAAAAATTATTCAATTTGAAAAACACCCGAGTCAAATATCCGAATTCGAGTATTATAAAAATTTCAGATTACAAATTAAACTTCACCAATTTGGACGGAAAAAATTATGTTTCGGTACCAAATTACGTCAGGAGTTTTGGAAAATTATTTATTTTGAAAAATATCGGAATCCTGTATTTTAAGATTTCAGGTTAGAAACTTTACTTCACCAATTTGGATGCGAAAAATTACGAATTAGTGTCAAAATTGGGTGAGAAATATGTACCCAAAGCCGAAAAACAAATTTGCTAAAGAAACTTTTTTAAACTGGAGTTCTCAGGAATAGGCTAAATGGACCAACAGCGATTAGCGAGTTTAAGAGATTGTACTACACACTTCTTTTGTTGAAAAAAATTGATCATACCAATGATTCCACAAGTTAAACATTTCGGGACAACCAATAAGTTTCGCCATAGTGTACATTTTGAAATTTACAATATGTTGCAATAACTAACAATTGTCCTTGAACTCTTAGTGTGCAACCCTGTATGTTCATATTGCCCTGATTCGGCTATTTGACTCGGGTATTTTCTAAATTTAATAATTTTTCAAAATTTCTGACGCAATTTGGTACGCAGTCGTAATTTTTTCATCTAGATTAGTTAACTTTACTTTGCAAACCGGAATTTTTGTAATAACCGGATTCCTGTATTAAATGGTGTCCGGGAAGTAGAGGCAGAAATTTGAAACTGAGATTGCAGAACAACCAATAAGTATACTGGAATAAAAATTTGTCATAAACATTAACTAATATATCCCGTTGTTTCAAAGGTCATACATAGCTCCTTTGACTCCTTTGAATCCGATTCCTCTAAAGTTCTAATAAGTATATCCCATTAACTTTTTTCCTACTCTTTCGGTGCTTCTTTGGAAATTTTGTTCCAAATTAACTTAAAACCTTGGATGATTTTTGGTTGTTTGGGTATCTGGCAGTATTGGTTTTTGCAAATAGCCCAAATTATTCAATTCCTCTTGCCTATGTCATGTTTAAGGGGCTTATAGACTTTGGTACAAAATAGACAATTTTCTTACTTAGAATGTCTACATCGGTAGTGGCGAATTGTGAACATGCCTACTGAAACCAAAATAAAACATCTTCTAATTCGTGATGCTTGTATATGAAAGGAAGCAATCGTTGCTTCAGACACTCTCGAAGGTAGATTTTTTAGTTCAGACTCGTTTCGTAACAAATGACTCTGAAACATTCTCAATTTCGTCAATCTCCTGCCAAAGAAAACATTTCCGGCTGGATTTGGTGATTTAGGTTAATTTGTTTTCATAATCCAACGCAGATTGATCCAAGCCGTTCATACACTTTGTGCCCGGCAAATTTAAATGGTCAAATGTAGCGTAATTTTTGTCATCCGTGGTGAGAAATTTCTTTCACGCAATTTTGAAACTTTTTCTAAGGCTGGTTATCGCTCGCTTCTCCTTATCCTTGACATATTTCAGACTGTTTCATGGTCTTAGCCGTAATCCCCAGGTTGTATACTTTGATATCCGACTTGGTAGACCTAGTAAATTTGACTCGTTTAGTTGCAGTGCGGACAGTTGTGTTGGACTGACGATGAAACACTTTCTCCACTTTCTTTAATTCCCCTGGTGATAATTTCTCGTGACAATAGCCAGGTAGAGGTTTAAAATTAGTCTAAATAGAAGCCTAATACCTCTTAAAAATATAATAAAATATTAGTCTGCTAATATGTTCTGCTAGAAAATTTTGGATGGTGATTTTCTTATCATGGATTGCGAAATTTCTGTAGTAGTGAATAATATCCGCAGCAAATATCTCACCATTTTTTCTAGACATTGTTTCCTATCCTTTCCATTGTTAATCCAAGTCACCACAAACAAGACTTCACTTGCATGTACGAAATGCGATTCTGATTCTGTTTCTTATTCTTGGAAGACAGACTTCATTTCAGGCGACTTTCATATATCATTATCAAAGTTGTGCCTCTACTTCCCGGACACCCTTTATCTAAAATGGATAATTTAACAAACTTCCTGACATAATTTGGTATCCAATCGTAATTTTTTACTTCCAGATTAGTGAAGTTTAGTTTCTAAAACGGAAATTTTTATAATATCCAGGCTCGGGTATTTTCTATAATGAATAATTTTCAAAAATTCTTGACCTAATTTAGTACTCAATCCTAATTTTTTCGCTCGAAATTGGTGAAGTTTAGGTTCTAACCTGGAATTTTTATAATATCGGGATTCGGGTATTTGATCCGGGTATTTGACTCGGGTATTTCCTAAATTGACAAATTTTTCAAAATTCCTGATCAAATTTTGACATCCAATCCTATTTTTTTTCCGAAAAGATCAAAAATAAATTGTCTCACTTCACTGAAGGACAAAGCTATTTGAGTTGCTACTGCACTTAGGGGCATAAGTTTCTACACATGGAGAAAGTCTTTAATTAAAAAGGCATGGCAAAAAAATCGAGGGATTCAAACCCATGAGCCTCTTCACTCAAATTCTAACCAGACAGTTGCACGCCAAAAATGCTACAACAGATCTTTAAGTGAGTTTTTCACTCATTCATCAGTGTTTCTGAAACTTATTGTTATTTCTATAAAATCAATTAAGACTTTTCGTATTCATCGCCCATTCCAACAACCAAAGATGCTCAACAACTTCAGTGATGATTTCATCACGAGGGACCTATAATGTCACACAACATAATATTAGATCAGTACCAGGGTTCCGAGTGGTAAATATCACACGGTGTTTACCAGTGGTAAAAAGTGGTAAATAACGTTATGTTAAAAAGTGCTCTGCTGGTAGAAAGTGAGAAATGGTAAAAACTAGGGATGTAACGAATACCCGTATTTGGCCCAAAAACGAATAACGAAACTTCGCTTCGTTCTACAGACGAATAACGAATATTCGGCCGAATATCTCATACTGTGTACGTGGGGTATCTATCGAAAGGTCTCAGCCCCAGGATTTGCATTCATGCATCAGAATTACGTTTTGATAAATACCGCAGATTTTAATTTTAAAAACTTTCTTTAAAGCAAAGTAAGTTTAATTTAATCTGGTACTCATAGTTGAGTCGAGGCAAATTGTGATGTATGACTCACTTGAGATTACAGGAACATACAGCACTTCTAAATCGCTCTTTTGACATTTTAGATAATTACTACTAACGAAATTTCCGTGAAATTTTTTTTATCAGAAATTTGAGATTCTTTCTTTCTTCTATACCAGGGTCAAGATACCCGAATCCGAACCCAAGCACTAGCCACCAAAATATTTCCAATCGGAACCAGTCGGAAAATATACAGTACAGTATGCTTTTATGGCAGAAAGTTTTTAAAGATTAGTTTGTTTTTTTAGGTTCTTTTTTATTATTTTAGTTTATTTTAGTTTTTTCTTAGGTTTGTTTTTTCTTAGGTTTGTTTTTTCAGTTTTTTTTTTAGGTTTTTGAAGATTTTTTAGGTTTGAAGGTATGCAAGTTTTTAAGGTCAATTTTTGGTTTTATTTTAGGTTTTTTAAGGTTTTCTTTAGGTTTTTATTTGTTTTTTAAAGTTTTTTTAAGGTTTTTTAGTAGCATACCTTCAAACCTAAGAAAGCCTAAAGAAAACCTAAAAAAAAAACAATTAAAAACCTAAAGAAAACCTAAAAAAAAAACTAAAAAAATTAAAAACAAATCTTAAAATCTGGCATACCTTCAAACCTAAAAAACCTATAAACTAAACCAAGAACAAAAACAAACCTTAAAAAACAAACCTAACAAAAAAAAACGAAAAACAAAAAAAAAATCTTAAAAAAACTACCTACCTTACAAGCAAACTGTACTGTATATTTTCCTACTGGTTCCGAGGAGTTGGATTTTGGTGGACGGTAGTGGGATATCGGAATGGGGTATCTTGACTCTGGCTTCTTCCATTCTGAATTGCTGTTGTCACTGTGACGTTTTAGTTCACTTGGATTCATGTTCAAACTCGCTCATTTCATGTTTGAGATATTCGTCCGAATATTCGTCCGAAGCTTCGTCATGAGACCCCGAATACGAATATCTGTATTCGTCGGAAAAATAGGCTGAATATTTGTTCGGACGAATATTCGTTACATCCCTAGTAAAAACGATGGACGACTTGATAACTTTTTGATGAGTCGGGAAAAAGAAGCGAGGGAAGAGAATAAATCTTTGAATTTGGGTTAGTTTGGGTTAGTTACACTGAAGCTAAATAGTTGTTAGTTTTTTTAAATATAACTATTTATTGCTAGAGCTTGAATAATACCAAAATGGAATATATTAAAACATTTTCCAGGCGCTTGGCAAATTTTTACCATTTGGACCACTTTTTCCGTTATTTACCAGTTTCACCACTGGTATGGTAAAAACTTCTTTTTATCGCTAAATTTGAAACCCTGATCAGTATCCTGCCTCTTTGCGATTCTTAAATTTTGGAATCGAGTGAAGTAATTTGGGATTGTGATACTTTGTTAAAATTTGCCGACCCTCACTGTAACTACAAGCGAGCCTTAAAATATTATCTCCTATCACATCGGTGTAATGAGGTGTAATTTTTTTAGCTCATATTAAGTATAATAGATTTCATTACATTATTTTTCATAATGCTCGAGGCTCACTGTTAGTTACATGGCCATTTCAATTCAACTGGCTTAAAAATCAACTGAATATTCTGCAACGGTAGAAATTATTTTTTTCACTTTGTGCAATACAATTTGACTTTTGCTTCAAAATAAATTACTCAGAGAATGAATATTAGCATCACAATCGAGTAGCATAACTTGGCACAATTTTAAGCCTAATGCGGCATATTGGTTTTCAAAATTATCGCATAATCTATTCGTTCCTGGTTAGTATGCCCGTAGTCACAGTTTGTAAAAATCTTCGACGTAAGCAAGAGCAAAATAAAATTAAAGTTTTATCATTATAAATAGGGGCGTGAATAATTCGAGTATTTCACTAGGCCGACCTTATTTTGAGTAAGAGATTGTTTTGGGAAAAATAGAATACGAAATACCTTTTATTTAATCTATTTTATGTATTATTTTGTTCAAACTTTGTAAAATTTGTAAGGTGCAGTGCAGGTGTCTAACACACCTACACAATTTTTCTATAAAGTCACACACTTGGGATGTAAAGACTCCTCTCATGCATAAACTTATGCCTCTTACTAGGAGACCCGTCCTTCAATGGTTGAACTTTTTATCGAGTTCGACTGCTATTAATGCAGTTTTGTCTTGGGATTTGAATGGTACCCTCCGTTACTGCCATTGGTCACTCCTAGTCAGTCATATTTAATTTTGAAGTTGAAAATTTTGAAAACAGGTATCAGTAAATACCACTAAAAATTAGTGTATAACTCAACATGTGAAAGTGGCGTGGTTGGTAGAGGCCACAGCAATTTCGAGCTTGGAATCTTTCCGTCGTGGGTTCGAATACTACTCCTTACCTTCAACTTTTTTTTCTCAAAACTTTTTAAATTGATGCAAATTTTACGACTCCTATTCTAACGTATGCAATTAATGACAGAATTAGTTAATTTAAACAATTTATTTTCATTTTTTTTAAATAAAATGAAATAAAATTAATTTAATTTAATTTAATTCTTTTCAATTAATTTAATTTACAGTAAGACATCAATAAATAAATAAAATTGAAAATAAATTGTTTCAATTAATTAATTCTGTCATTAATTGCATACGTTAGAATAGGAGTCGTAAAATTTGTATCAATTTAAAAAGTTTTGAAAAAAAAAAGTTGAAGGTAAGGAGTAGTATTCGAACCCACGACGGAAAGATTCCCAGCTCAAAATTGCTGTGGCCTCTACCAACCACGCCACTTTCACATGTTGAGTTATACAATAATTTTTAGTGGTATTTACTGATACCTGTTTTCAAAATTTTCAACTTCAAAATTAAATTTGACTGACTAGGAGTGACCAATGGCAGTAACGGAGGGTACCATTCAAATCCCAAGACAAAACTGCATTAATAGCAGTCGAACTCGATAAAAAGTTCAACCATTGAAGGACGGGTCTCCCTTAGTGTATATCTTTACTTTCACTCTCGAAACCTTACATATTAACCGTTAAAATTTTGGCTAGTCATTGATCGTGATCCAGACATATAGAATTTGGAATTCATTTAGTATTTTTCTTAATGACTTTATCCAAGGGTCATTCAAACTGTTATGTCAAAATAAAATAAGGACATGATTACTACCTCTATTGAGTTCAAAATAGACCAAAGATACTTTTCTCCTTTAGTGTCAACTCATAAGGACTAGTCTTAGGTTTTTTTTTGATTCTAAAAGATGGGCTTTTTGGAGTGATGTGGTTAGGAGTGAGTTTGAGATAAGTAAGTTGTGGGTAGTAATTCGGTACTCGGTTGGTAGAAAGAGAGACACATACGATTCAGGAAGAGAAATGGAAACGTCTTCCTTTTTGGTGTTAGAAACAGTCTAAGAAATAGGCCGAAATCTTATTCTTATTCTGAAATAGGCCGAAGTTCAACATCTATCATTGCCAGTATTTTGTCTTCCTTGTAATATGTAATAATCTCGCATTTAGGTCATCACAGTGTTGCAAACTAATTCTACAGGGTGTTCCAACAAAAAGGTAGCTGACTTTTTTTGCCTTTCATTCAAAATGGCTGTGCTATACGAAAATGAATGGGTATCTAAGCCCTTTTGCAAGAGGATTTCAATCTCACGATTTTTTTGAATTTCAAGAAATAATAATAAAATCCATAGTCATAACCCAACCCATGGCACGCTACCGCTGAATAATTCTCCCCCCCCCCCCNNCCCCCCCTCATCACTGTTTCGCGCTCATTATTTTAATCTCTAATTTATGTAACAATCTCACCTAATCCCATTCAATCTGAATAGCATGAAAAAAATAAAAACTCAGTAATAAGTAAACACGCCACGCCACCACAATTCGATAATTCCCTTTATTCCCATCGATTTCTAGCATATTGAGTCACTCCACTGAATATGAGAGAAAGCGACTTTCTCCAGTTACGTTTTTGTTGGAACACACTATACCTGAACAGAGTGGAAATGTCTTACTACTTTCTAACTTTGGAGTTACAGTTAGAACCAAAAATGAAAAAACCGTGAGCACTTTCACCAACTCGTTTCCCGCCAAATGTTTAGTGCCGGCAAGCTTTACTAAACGGAAGCCTTGGACAGTTTTTCAATTAGGTCAACTTATTTACAACACTTGTTTATGTTCATCAACTTAGGATCTCCTCCGCTAACAATTTCAATATATTGAACTGATTTTGCATCATAAAATGCATAGAGTAGGGTTAAAATGATTTTAGATTTCAGAAATCTGCTTTAATTAGAGCTGGTTCTTAAAATTTGTTCAAAAGAATTTTTTACACAAGACTTTCAAAGCGGATGCTAGGTACTAAATATTTTAGAGTTAATTCTTATTTATTAATTTTGCTGTGTAAAAATTCAATTGAAAGTAACGAAATTATTCCATCAATAAGTTCCTTATTGATATTTGCCATACACCATTTAAAGCGAATTTAGATGCCGCAAAAAAATCGGCTTTAATTAGCGGAACTTGTTTCCACTATTTGGTTTCAAGAGTTCTTTACACAAGATTTTCAAAACTTGGTATAAATTTCAAACATTTTAGGATTCAATGGTTTTGTTCGTAGGATAATATTAAAATCTGAAAATTTGGTTCAAAGCGCCAAAATTAATTCAATAATTTTCAGCTCGCCGAAAGCGATCAATTGTAGTAAAAATATTGTATTGATTAGAATTGGCAAATCTATTCTAACTAACCACTGCTCCACAATCTGTATAAAAAAGCAGTTATGCGGCCGCTGACTTCGAACTAAGGCTATTGAATTAATTGGGCGCTTTTGAAACTAAATATTCAAACTTTAATATTTCTTGATGAACAAAATCATTTAAAATAAATGTAGTAAGCCTTGAGAGTATAAAATTTTGAAAAAGAAACTATTGATTCTCTAAAGCCCCAAATGTTACCTAACAGTATAAAATAGGAGTGAAATTGGAAAAATTTCTACTTGATGTAACTATAATTTACGAGAAATTAATACTACCACATTTGTGTAAAAATTTTGACACGTTCACTTCATAAAAATCTTAGCCAAATACAATTTCTCCGAAATAAATATACTATAAACCAATTACGCGTCAAGTATAGTGTTTGTTATTATTTGATAAAAATTAAAGATGATTAATTTTTGATATCAACATTTTGAATAAAAAGAAAATCTGAACATCCCGTAAATAAAATCGTTCAAAAAATTTCTGAAATTAATAACTAAAAGTTTAAATTTTTACATAAACCATTTTTTTTAAAATTGCGTTAGTTCTTATCATCTGATTATCTGAGTATTGGCATGATGTGAGAGCCCTCTGGATTCTGTTATCATTTTGGTCGTATTTTCTGATGAGTATTAATGAAGGGAAGACGGGTAATTAGTACTGAAGTGAAATTGAACTTTGTCTATGTGGGTTGAACTTTGGCGACGCCTAGATCGATTTCTCGAGATCCTTTCTCTACAAACCCTCTGGGTAGGAAAGAAAGTAGTCTAGAGACTTGTAAGAAACTCTAGTAAATATTCGGAAAAGTAAAGCCCGGACTATTTGTATTGAGTTTTTGATATCTGTTTGAGAACTCAATTAGGTTTCTCCCCTCGCGGTAATTAGTGAGAGGGTCAATTAAGAAAGTGATGATGAGACACGCCTTTTCATGAGGATGAGGGCTAGGATCTCGTTTTTTGAGATCTTTAATGGGAAAGTCAGATAGTCTTCTTTTCGGTACTTTCTACAAAATTTTATTTATTTTCAATGGAAACCCTCCTATACTAGTGTAAAATGTTTCATTTTCTGATGGGAGTCTTTGGAGATTGGATTTTCTCATAAAGTAGTGAATGATTGCTCTTTGTCATGGAAAAGTTTGAAGACAAAGGATAGAAGAACGACGGCCTAATCCTTGACTGAGGATCATATCAACTCTTTCTAGATTGGATAGAGACGGAATTGGATTTGAAGTCAAAGTGGATGAGAATGAATAATAATTTTGTATATTGGTTGGCAACTGAGGGGGTTGGTTTTTTTTAGGATATATGTGATGGTTTGGATATGTTTTTAGAAGGGAATGGAATATTAAATATAACCAAATGAACCTAAATCCAATAAAAAGATGAGGGATGAGCGTCCTCAACATTTCTTGTCTCTGTCATATGATGAGTTTGTGATTTTGAATCTAAAGGTTGAAAAAAAAAAGAGTAGTAAGAGTCGACTCCGTCTATGAATAAGTTTGATAGGCTAGAAGTAGTGAAAGTTAAGGANTCTCAAGGCTAGAATGGTTTCTCTTATGTGATGGTTTGGATATGTTTTTAGAAGGGAATGGAATATTAAATATAACCAAATGAACCTAAATCCAATAAAAAGATGAGGGATGAGCGTCCTCAACATTTCTTGTCTCTGTCATATGATGAGTTTGTGATTTTGAATCTAAAGGTTGAAAAAAAAAAGAGTAGTAAGAGTCGACTCCGTCTATGAATAAGTTTGATAGGCTAGAAGTAGTGAAAGTTAAGGATGGTTTTGGTTTTTGACTCTGACTCCATCATGGTTTGGTGAATTTAGGTATATTTTATCAGATAATGCAGTCGTCGATGATAAGATTTAAAGGGAAAGAAGAAAGGAGATGAAATGAGATCAAGTGAACTGAACATTGGAAAATTGAAAATAGTTGAATGTCATGCTTCTGGGGGTTTTTTTCTCTTCTGCCTATGGGTTTGACAGTATCATGGACTCGTGGTCTGAGTTCTGTGGATTTGAAATCCGTTTATAAGATTTATCCAAAAGACTTGGATATATTAATGGGCTAAAATGTTATGTATCACATTCTCAGTTTCCCTTCTCATTTCGCTTGACTCTCTTTCTCTTTTTTCGGTTCGATGGAGAAATTTTCAATGTCCCCTTATTCTTTGAAATAAAATTATTCCTCCTTTTCCAAAATGAACTTTGGATTTATTTATGGATGTCTAGAAAAAAGTATTTTTTTTTTAGAGACAACGGCTGGTGTCTCTTACCATCTGACCAGAGACTCACTCTTACTCTTGAGTGTAAGAAAATGAAATTTCATATTCGACGCTCTATGGAATTATATTTCGTATAATAGGCCTGTCTTTTGGATCAATTTCCTATAAATTTCTTAAGTGTTGGAGAAAGTCTTCTAACCACTTGATGTGATAGCTCAACTGAAAATGGTAGTAGACTCTCCTTGTTTTTCTTAAGATAACTATATCCTATTTTCAAGTAGTTTACGTTATTTTCTCTGGATAGACTATTTTAGAATTAGTTTCTTTCTAGGTGAGTGGATTAGGATTTTAGGTTCTATTCCTTTCGGTGATAGTAATGGAGCGTTATATTTATTAGTTTTCTCTCAGCTCAGTCATCCGTAGAGTCTGGAATGATGAGAAGGGAGAAAGTTTCTCCTATACCAAAAATCTCTATATTATTATATATACTTTCTTTGAGCTTAATATAATTTGTTTCATTTCAAAGAATTTTGTTAGAAAATTCTCTGTGTCTAATGCTAATTCAAGACTTAAGGACTTTGAGTCTTTCCAAAACTAAGTCGTTGGTTAGTTTCATGCTAAATGGTCTCAGTGGGACTGAAATTATGGTTCATTTTTTTTCAAAATCTTCTCTATCAGATGTGAGCTGAGTCGGAGATAATTATATCGTGATATTGGAATCTTCCCTAACTACTACTACTACCAACAGTCTCTGTGAGTGTGTTAGCTATTAAAAAAGTACGAAGCTCTCTCTCCTTCCGTAATTCAATCCAACTCCCTACTGAGGGTTGATTTTTTTCTAACTTGAAAATAAAATGGATAAGAAAAAATGGAAGCACGTGTCGTTTATGTCTGAACCTTTTCATATGTCACTAATAATGTTTTTAAGGGGTGATTTTTAGTCTCATAATATGAGATGACAAGAAGAGAGATTCCATTTGGTAGAGTCAAAATAATATCCGACATTTTCAAATCTCAATGACCTATGAAAGTTAACCCTTTGAATGCTCTCATTTCTCATACACTTTCTTCTTCTATGGATTCATTATATTGACATAGGTTTTAGTAAGCACTACACTACTATAGTAGACGAAAATAGTATAAAATAGATGTTAGAAGTTATTATTATACCTCTCAAGAGACTACCATAAAATGAAAAAGGGAAGTAAATGTGATTTCTGAGGTTACTACAGAGATGCATTTATCAATATTATCAAATCAAGTAGGAATCCTCGTATAGTGAGTGAGTTTGTTTATTGGAGAAGAAGAAGAAAAAAGAAAAAAAAGAAAAAAATATGGTAGTAGGTCTCCGTGAAGTGAAGGTTGTTAGGTTAGGTTGNTGGGAGAAGAAGAAAAAACGAAAAAAAAAGAAAAAAAAGAAAAAAATATTGTAGTAGGTCTCCGTGAAGTGAAGGTTGTTAGGTTAGGTTGTAAGGAAAATGCTGGTAATGTTAGATAATATAATTGAATTGAGTAGAGGAGATTGTAAGGTTAAGAGGGTCGGGGAATGAAGGGAGTTGGATGGATGATGGGATTGAATAGAGAAATAATTGTGAATAATGGTATTTTTTGGGAATGGGAGAGTAGTTGTATTGAATAGAATTTGAAAGAGTAAAGTGGATGGATCAGAGTTTTCTCTTGTTGAATTTGAATGACGAAGGAAGGCTATGAATAGGAACTCTATTTTCTCTATTTTCTCCATTTTCTCCATTTTCTCCATTTTCCAATGATTTGAATTGAATTGTATGTAAGTAATATTTTGTATGAGGATGCAATTATGGATCCTTCTTGGTCCGTCTACGTGACGGAGTGGTTGGAGAGAAAGTAGAGTTACTACTACCTACTCCATCCTCTTCCTCTCAAGGCGTTGAATTTCATTATTGAGAAGGAAGACTTTGACGGGATTAGGAAGAAGATGCAATAAACAAAACCTTACATTTTCTACCATTCCTTAGAAGAGCGGATCTTGTAGCCTATATTATTTGAATTTGAGTTTCCCTTCTTAGAGTAGTAGAGAAGACGAAGCTTGAGTGAGTCTTGTAGTGCTCTTCCGCTTCTAAAACTCGTACTTCTCCACAAGTTAAAGTATGGAAGAGTAGGATTTGGATTGCTCATTTCCTTCTCCCCCTCCTTTTTCTCAACGAGAGGAAAGCGCAAATTGTGTTTCGGGAATTCATGTTCTTTTCTAAATGGTAGAGAGAAAGATAGATGCAATTCCGAACGAATGAACCCTGAAAAACGGGTTTCAGAAAAAGATTTTCTATTCTCTATGTATGTCTGTGGTAGTTGAACGAAATGGTTCAAGGCTTGCTTGCTGGTCGGTAAGTAAAAGTTGAAAGTGGCGGAAGGAAGACAAAAAGCTGAGAGAATATTTGAAGAAGGGTGAATGGATTTGAAACCGAATTTTCAAGTAGTGCTATTCCTATTATTGAGCTTTCACCAATTCCTTGTGGACTCACATTATAAGGAGAAAGTTCCGCTCTCCAATTTCCCTTATTTCATCGAACGGGTTTATAGAGTTGTGAATTGAAATTTTTATGGGAGTCTGAGGAGTGGAGATGTGAGTCCATGGGTATGCCCGTTATCTTCTCTTCTACTCTGTCATACACTTTTTTCAGATGGAATCCCTTCCTAATATCACTATTTCATTCAAAAAAAAAAGGTGGGAGAAAATCTTTTTGAATTCTGAACGAGATATGGCTCTCCTCTTCTTTCCCACACATCTTTCAATCTTACTTTCCCTTTCTGTCCAATAATTGCCAAAAACTGAGGAAAGAAGGGTCCAAAGACCCTTCTCCATAGAAAAAAAAAAAAAAATTTTTTTTTTTTATATTTTCTTATCCGTATTATGGTTGGTTTAGTGGGCTATGCAGTACTTTCTGAGTAATCGAAAAGACAAAGGGAAGAAAAAGTTGTTGAGGAGGAAAGGGGGAGAGAAAAAGAAAGAAGTTCTGCTCTACAACTTACGATAGTGAAAGTTGAGAAGTAAAAAATTTTTCGTGTGGAAAATAGAAACTGGGAAAAAAAAAGTTATTTTTTTTCTGAGATATTATTCCGGATATAAATCATTGATCTCTGTATCTCAAATGGTTTTCTCCTGCTTTCCTTAGTTTTTTTTTTTTTGTGAAAAAGGTAGGAAGTGGAATGACGGAGATAGGTTGAATTGAGTATTATATAGATGAAACCAGAAGGGTCATAATATCCAATAGAAAGGAGTGAAAGCTAATAGTAAGTATTTATAGACGAGAGTGAGAATGGACAAGAACAGCAATGCGACAATTTAGTTTGGTTTAAGGTAGACTGTTCTTTTGATAGAGAAGTTTTGTGGTAAGAGATTTGATTGGTTTCCGTTTTCTTTTCTCCATGGGGTTGTGTTGGATGAGAGATGAATTTAAAATAAATGCCCAAGTCCAGTGGAGAGAGGGAATAAGTGAAAGAAGAAAAAATGAAATTCCCTTTTGGTTTGAGTTTTACGGTAGTAGAATATATGGTTGTGAGAAAGCATAACCTCAGTAGTTTCAAAACTACAAATTCTGACTTTCGTCTTGTTTATTATTCTCTCTGAGTAGGTCCTGACTGGTAAAGGGAGAAAGAAGGACTCAAAGTTAGGAGTCGTTGTGTGGCTAAGAAAGAAAGGAAAAAGTTTAGAGCTTTGTCACTCTAAATGATGAGCTGTCGATGATTTATGATCAAGTCAATGTAATTGATTTGGATTTCTAGACAATCCGTCCTAACTTCCACTCTCAGAGACAGTCATTCCGATATACCAAAACTATGTAATTTACTAACAAAACGAATATAGCTCTCCTTTCTACCTTATCTCTTGTTACGTTCCTCCAACTCCCTAGTACATAACTAATCTTAATTGAAAAATGATAATGAAATATTACACTTCAACTTTTTCTTATACACTTTTCTCTTTCCAATTGGAAAACTTTCTCCGGAGAGTTTTTCAGATCTCAATACTTATTCTTAAGTTTCTTTTCAACTTTCTTCTATTTTTAGTTCTATACAGTCAACTTTGGATAAGGTGAACTCCAAAGGATTCAAATATTTATTTCATGGTAACCAAGGAAGGGTTTAACCGAAGTTAGGTTTACTGTAATTATTAGCAATGGGTTGAAGAATAATTAAAAATGAAATTGGACATATACAGCTATGGTCAAGTTATTCCGGGCCGTACAAAGTCTCTTTTCCCTAAAAAAAAATTTGAGAAATCAAATAACTTTTTTCAAATGTTGAAGGGAGTGAAGTTAGCATGTGGTTGAAGAACAACAAGCAAAATTGAAATTAAAAATTATTATTAAAAATTATTTAAAAATTATTTTATAATTATTATTAATTTTATTTATAATAATAAAAATAATTAATAATAATATATTTATAATATAAAAATATTATAAAAATATTATAAATATAATATATATAATACAGGGTCATTTGAAAGCAGCTCCGGGCTTTTGAAAATTTATACCTCTTTATTGAACTGACATAAAGTTCTCGTTTTCGACTCGTTGGAAAGCTGAATGTCAAGTAGGAATATTGGACACAATCGCAAAGTTCAAGGGTCACCATTATGATGAGTAATTCATGATCAAATGGAAATTTTTTGATTTAGCATTACAATTTGCATGGAAAAGTTTTAGAAACAAATCTTGAATTATTTAATCGATATCGGTTTGGTTGCTTTAAAAAGTGCTGAAACGTAGTTTGAATNGTAGCTCCGGGCTTTTGAAAATTTATACCTCTTTATTGAACTGACATACAGTTCTCGTTTTCGACTCGTTGGAAAGCTGAATGTCAAGTAGGAATATTGGACACAATCGCAAAGTTCAAGGGTCACCATTATGATGAGTAATTCATGATCAAATGGAAATTTTTTGATTTAGCATTACAATTTGCATGGAAAAGTTTTAGAAACAAATCTTGAATTATTTAATCGATATCGGTTTGGTTGCTTTAAAAAGTGCTGAAACGTAGTTTGAATTTGCAACAATAAAACTCACCATGGCAATCATAATGCTAAATTAAAAATTTTTCATTTGATCATAATTTAACCTTAGTGACACTTTGGTTCCTAGAGTTTTTGATTGTGACCAATATTTCTTCTTGACATTCAGCTCTTCAATAAATCACAAATGAGATTCCTCTGTCAACCCAATAAAGAGCTACAAATTTTCAAAAGCCCGGAGCTACTTTCAAATGACCCTGTATATAATATAATGTATATAATATATTATATAAATAATATAATATATATTATGTTATATATATGTAAAATATTATATAATAACTATATAAATATATTTATTAATGATAATTATTAATAAATTATTAAAAATTATTATTAAAAATTAAAAATTAAGCCCGCCGTTTACCCAATTAATTGTTAAAATGTGTGAGCTAACTTCACTTTCATTTTTTGTCATAATTGTGTATCTAATGCCCTGACCCGATTTTGGTGAAAGTTGAAAAAAGACGGGCCCGAATAACTTGGCGATAGCTGTAGTATAGGTTGTTTTTAGTTTCTTACCATTAAAGTAATAGTGTTATTGTTGAACTGAAATGGGTAAATTTCTAAGAATGACACTAATGGATATTTCCCAACTTGTTATTTTTCTACCCCGTCGTCGTGAAAAGGTAAAGTGAATAGAAGAGATTTTCCAAGGAAATAAGGTTAAGTGGTTTTTTTGTTTACGTCGTAGAGAAAGGTAATGTATCAGTGGGACGTAAGCGGAAGTTATAACAAAGCTTTCTCTTCTCAAGAGAAAGTGAAGAAAGTTGTTATAATGTAATGAATTGTTTTTATATGAAAAATATGTGAGAACGGATGAAATTGAAAATGAAAATGAAAATGAAAATGTAGGTTCTTTGGCTCTCTGTCTATGTTTCCAAGATGGTTTATAATATTGAGTGTGTGGGTAAAAAATTTTGGAGAAAGTAAATATTCATATCGAACGAGTCTGTCGTTAGGAGCGGAAGGAAGAGTTTGTAAGACAAAAGTCTTTTGTCATGCTTAACATTATGCAAACAAATCATATTTTATACTTATACTATGAAGAAGACTTTGGGGTTGGGTTCTATTACTTTCTCCAAAAGTTTATTTTGTATAATGTATTAGAATGTGAGAGAAAAGCCTAGGTCATTTCATGATGTGAGAAGGATAATAAAAACTAATAATTTATGATGTCTTGTAAAGCCAACTAAATAGTTTTTTCTGAGACTTTGGGTGTTAGAAGTACTAGGCCATTAAAGGCCTCAAACATGAGGACAAGAAATGAAGGTAGAAGTTACAACCAGACCCATGTCACGCACTTATTCATGCATTTTTCCTTTTTCTTTCTTTTTCTCTTTCTCTAACCTAAATATAACTTATTTTTCTAACTCACTCACATTTATTTCGTCTTACAAAACTTTCTCCCCAACAGTTTTCTTCTTCAATCTTTAGATGATCATGATAATCATGGGAATCTCCAACACATTTTTGAACCAACAAACTACAACAAAACTTTTGAGATGACAAAAATCTACAGTCGAGGGGTAAGACTTAAGTTCTGTCTCTCCTCACTCAATCTGTAGAAAGACATTCAACTATTTCAATTTTTAATTCCAAGGAGTCATACTTTTACAAGTAAGCTCACTGATTCCCGATATGGGTCTAGTAAGAGACATAAAATACTAACCAAAAATTGAGCTCAATAATGTTTTATAGTTAAAAAATTGGATTGTGGGAGGCTATGGAGAGAAAATTGGTTAGAAAAGGGAGAGAAAAAAGAGAAAAAGAAGGGTTTGTTAGGAGAAAGCATTTACTCTAGTGACAGGCGGATACAGCGACACATCTGACTAGTGGGAGACTAGTATTTATGATGATTTTCTGGGTTAGTGCCATCAAGGCTCACTACAAGCGGTGGGAAAAGGTCCAGAATTACAACCTAAACTAACGCTCAGAGAGTTCTCATGAAAAGGAACATCCTTTTTGGGATTTGTTCCAAAAAATAAGGAAACCATCTTCCACTCTCTTATTTTATTCCTAGGAGAATCACTGCTCTACCGACTATATTATAAAATATAGCAGTTATAGAAAACTAGCTTTAAAGAAAATGAAACTAGAGAAAATAAAATGGAAATTGTCTCAATAGAATTGCACACTAAAAATAGACACTTTTTGGATTTTTCGATAATAACAAAGACTAGGAGAGAAACATACAGGGTGTTCTGAAGAAAAGATAACTGATTTTCTCTGCCTTTCACCAAAAACACCTAAGGTTTGAAAATGTACACTGTAAGAGATGAAGGTGAAGCAAGCGGATGATATTGATATTGATTCCTCTCACTTTCTTTAGATCACCTAAATTAACCAAAAATGTGTTAGAGGAAGTGAGAGGTCAAGATGGAAAGAAAGGGATCAAAAGTATGATAATTTTAACGATCTTACCTTTGATCCCTTTTATCTTTGTCATCTTTCCTTTAGGCTGCTCCTTCATCCTAAAACTTTGTTTCAAAAGTTTTAACTAAAAATTTAATATTATTATAAAACAAATTTGAGCAATCCTCACTTTTTTTAAATCACAGAAAATTTTCTGTCTTTTTAACATCTGTTCTACTCTGCTGTCTTTTTCCTTTCTCTCTCTCTCTCTCTCTCGTCACCAAAAGTGTTGTCATTTTTAAAAAACCAGGCCGTAGTTGACATTCTTTTTTCCCTCCACTTTTTGAAAACTCGTGCAAATTTATTGGCTGTCTCAAATAGTTTTGAGTGAAAACAGTTTTCTTCAGTTGTATTTTTTCCAAACACCCTGCACATGGTTATCACAACTTTTGGATTATCCTGTCGTAGCAAGAGAATATTCAACGATTAATTTGATAGCGTTAGACATTATTTAAAAATTTTGTGATTTTTTAGGAATTTCATGAAGGGAAAATTTTATTTTGAAAATTCTACACTTTGTCAATCGACAAGGACGACCAAATTATGGAATTTTTTAGGCCAAATTATGCGCCAAGAATTTGGAATTATGCACTAAAAAATTCAGTTTATGGGAAATTCGATTCAGAATACTAGTTTTAATCGATATTTAAAAATTATGGAAGAGGATAATCCAATAGTAGTGAGAACCCTGTATAACAATTGTAATTATAATGTCATTGTATCTGAATCACATCTTCTCAAAATTATACGAGCTTTGAAGATTGGATTTAATTCCTCCACACTACTAGAAAGAAAACAATCTAGGAAATGGAGATCATAATGTCAGCTTATTACAAATTGGATATGTCTCTCGACGTTAGGAGTTTTCCAGCAAACCGCCTCTCGCTTCACTTTTCCCCTTTACTCATCTCGTTGTTTGAAACATTTTGTTACTAGATGTATTTTTCCGTCCCTCGTCATCAGAAAAGCTTTCGAGTCTTCTATCCAAAGTCTTCTTCATCGGGACTGATGTGAGTTATCTCTTAGAACCTATTTTGTATGTACAGTTTGGTGATAATCTTAATACGCATCCTCCAACTTTTGAAGAAATTCAATTTAAAAAACAATAGTCAAATTTTTAAAAACAATCGAAACTGGAATATGTTCGCAACCTAATTTAACCTAACTATGCCAAGTTTGAGATTTTTAGATAAACAAGTAAGCGAATTATAGAGAAAATTTAAAAAATCACTCAGGAAAAAGTTGTTGCGCACTTTCACATTTTTAATTCTAAATAATTTGTTTTCAGTAAAACATAACAGTTCATCCTCGAAAAAGTTAACCAATGTCATTGACTTACTGTATTAAAATATCCGAATTAAGTATTAGGTTAATTTTTGAACTTGTGATTTTTGTTGTGAATTTAAACTCTTTACATGCCTTTGCATGGAGAAAGTGTGAAATTTTAAAGGTTAATCAATTTACTACCAAGAATTATCACCAACTTACTATTGACTGATTTTTTAATTTTCTCTGTAAACTAACATCCTAGTTTATCTAAATATCTCAAACTTGACGTAGTAAGGTTAAATTAGGTTCGTAACATATTCCAGTTTGGATTATTTAAAAAATTTGAACATTGGTTTAAAAAATTAAATTTCTTGAAAAGTTGGAGAGTGCATATTAAGAATTTCACCAAATCGTATGGATCTAATAAGAATTAAATTAGTCAAAGTAAATTGGATCCCATTGACAGAGGAAAGGAAGAAATTCTTGGTGTTATTAGACGAAAGTTTGAGCATTACTGTTGGTTTATTTTGCTTTGGGGCCTTGAGTTTTCTCTCAAACTACCTAACTTTCACTTTCATACAGAAGAGAAAATATTTTTAGTAAATTGGCTTGGAGGTAGGAATAGATTCAGGTAAGTATGGATGTACACTATTCTACCTAAATGTCAGGGAGAGGAGAAAGACAGTTAAGAAATAGATGAGACGACAGAAGCAGAGATGGTAAATTGAATTGAAAAACTATTTTTTCATAAACCGATCCAGTGTCAATGAAAACATAAATTTATACTCTGTTCATCCCACCGTAAGATTAATTTAAATTTAAAACTTTAACGAAATTGAACTACGGTTTTCAACTAAGAAATTATAACCATCAAACTTAAAATGAGAGATTGGAGTAGTCTTCTACAGTGCGTTCGAATAAGAAAGCGAACTTCCCGCAAAATAATTTCAGAAAAATATTATAAATTTACAAATATTAGACTTGAGCACCTCAACTTTTCAAATAAGGAACATGTTATGTTCTCAATATCATAATTGCTAAATAATTTTTTTGATAATCAAATTAATTCAAATTTCGGTAACAATGCCCAACTATGTAAATTGAGATTATGAGCAGAGCAAGTTAAATATTATGAGTCCAATTTGTTTTCGTCTACTGACAGATCGTTATGATTTAGGTGTCATTTTTATTCTTCATTTCTCTTTCTCAACATTAATTTAATGAAATTAGTTGTTTAAAAATAGTTTATATTTGTTGCAACAGACGAACAACTCTATCAAGTTTAGTTTCTGTAATTCCTAAATTAATTCAAAATGGAACATCTATTCAAGGCAAGTAGTCGTCAGCGGTAAATTTTGGTAAGAGTAAAACATCCGCTGATTGTATCAGCCCTGTGTATCAGCCCATTTCACTAGTGTTAAGGTTAAGTTAATATTTTAGGAGGCAATAAGCTGATACAATCAGCGTACGGTGCTTTACTTCGAAGTAACATTTCGTTAGCAGTATGAAATTGTCAACCATCATGCGTTGAAATATTTTAAATTTGAATCCAAAATACTAGATTTACGACATTTTACCTGACTGAACATTTTTTCAATGAGATTTTTTTGTTTTCCCCATTTTCACATAAACTATCAACGCAAAAAATTTCAGAATGATAAACCAGCTACTGTGCAAATGTCTAATTGTGTATAGATTTTGAATTATTTGGGATTTCAATGCGCGGGAAGTTCGCTTTCTTATTCGAACGCACTGTAGAATCCAGTCCGTTGGAAGATAGTTCGAAACATAAGGTGAGCTCTCTGTCTCTCTCTCTCTCTTCGGTAGTATTATTTTGTTCAGATACCGTGCCATTGGGAATAGATTTAGAACTTTTCCTACTACTTCCAGAATTCTAATGTTCCAACTTAAGTTTCCTACACTACTCCTAAGGATATTATGCCAGGAGCCGTTTCAAGAAATTTAAGAAAATGTTAGTTCAGCCGACATCGTCGTCGTCGTCATGCTTCACTTCCTACTTACCTGTCATGTTGGGAAAATGTCAAAGGAAGGAGGAGCAAAGGGACGACTGGAATCCGTTGGATATGCCTTACTAATGACCACTCTCATCAGACAAAATTAATGAAGATGCTATCATAGAAGAAAATACGGGATTTGTATTTTACAAACATCTAAATTAGAAATGTCTTGTTTTCTTCAATAAACTGTCTCGACTATGATTGATTTTTCATTTGATGAACAAATGACAGGTAGTTTTGACAGGTTTTGTAACCAAAGTAAGGATTTTTTTTTATTAATATAATATTTTAGAAGCGGTGATGTTGTCATTGAGCTATCGAATAATATGTCCCAGGTGTCTCCTACGGAACTGATTTCTTTTCCCTTCTTGCCTCAAGTTGTGAATCTCAACTTGAAATGTTTATATTTTCAGTGTTTAAATATCCAAATGTCTGATGTGACATCCATTTTTCATCCAGCGGGGTAAAATAGAGAAAAAATTTGAAAGTCAATAGACTTAATATTAGCATATGGTGATGACGTCTAAAAAATAGAGGATATTATTGTTCTTTCATGTCACCCGCCACTAGACTTGATGTGGATGTGAGTAGTAAATACAACGAGATTCTTTTCTCAAAGAATTTATAGACTATTGTGAGAATGGTTAGGACTTTCACTCAAGGTTTTTGTAAATTGTAATTGAAGGATGAGAATTTAGATTAGAAATAAGTTATGAGAGAAAGAAAATTTGTTATTTTATTAGACTCCGAGTAGAGCGGTTTGTCTTGAGTTGGAGATGAGAAAAGGAAAAGGATAAACAATTTGGTTGAGTTGTGATAATGCCTTTGGGGAAAGTACAAATCGAACCCTAACCTAACTGACTAAAGGAACATTTGGAAAGTAGGTAGATAAGATGGGTAGTAAAAAAAGGATTTTCTATTTTACTTTTTTTTTTTTCACTTCAAAACCAAAGACTCAAGTCTCATGGAATAGATTGAGAGAAATTGAAGCAATTTATTTCTGGGAAGGAATTGAATAGATTAGAGTGAAGGATTTAAAGAGTGGGAGAAAGTGTGAGATTGGTTTACATTACCTATTTAGATTTAAGAGACTCCTTCACTTTTAAGTCTTTTCATATAATTTCCTACTCACCATGTTTTATCTAAAGAAGAGAAAGAGAGAGTAACTCATTTATTAGTTATTATTGCCGGGAGGATTTATATAACTTTTGTCCGACGGAAAGAGCTATAAGAGGATGGAATCTAGTAGAAAAGAGAAGGAAATCTCATTTTTTTTTGTTGTTGGAGAAAGAAAAGAGATCATTACCCATTCCTTGATCCGCTATGAATGAGTAATGTGAAG
>NIPM01000016.1:1196580-1271250 GCA_002738285.1 Holacanthella duospinosa | reverse complement strand
CATCAGGGGGAACTTACAACGACACCATGAAAGAAAGTCTATACATAAAGTGTGCCAAACATCACAAAAAGGTAGCAAAACAAAATACTTTAGTTAAATCAATTATTTAATAATTTTATTTTATACTCCGACGATATTTTTAGACTAAATATTTTGATAAATTAATTGTTATACAGCAACATTTTGTCTCCTCAGTCCATACTCTGCTTTTGAGTATCTCTACATCCCCTCCGCTATACTCTACGCCATCAATCTCATTTTTTTNGGAGGTAAATATGAAAAAATTTGAAAAAATTTTATACTCCGACGATATTTTTAGACTAAATATTTTGATAAATTGATTGTTATACAGCAACATTTTGTCTCATCAGTCCATACTCTGCTTTTGAGTATCTCTACATCCCCTCCGCTATACTCTACGCCATCAATCTCATTTTTTTTGGACTTACCGCCTGGACACTTTACTGGCTTCTGCAGAGTACGAAAATGGCGAGAGAAAACATGAAAAATAATCAACAATCGTAAAAATTTTTTAATTCGATCTAAAATTAGTAGCATGATTTTATTTTATTTTTCCTTACTATAGATTTACACTCTTTCTCAAGCTCTTCATTGTGAGTGGAATGTTCTGGATCACGGAGATGGTCAGGTACGGTGAGATTAGCTCTCTAGATCATTGCTAGGTTTAAAGTACACTAATTCATAATTCTATGTCGGAGTGTCCCATTGAATATGTCTCATTTTGGGTGACTACTAAATTGTAGTAGTAAGTTTTAAGCCAAAATAATAATTATTTAAGTTTAGATTTGCTGAAGTTTAATTTTAATAATAGTTGTACTCGATGAATATACTCCTTTGTGTATCCAAATACTGAACTTGTTCAAGACCTTCCAACCATTGTACATCTTCATCATTTTTGTGTTCAAGAATGATGTCATCAATTCTTTGCATGAGAAATACCCTCTTCTAAGACGTATGACAATTCTTTACAATTTTCTTGTATTTTTTTAAGCTTTATGTCGTATTCAATTGAATTGCAGCTATAGTCTGCCCTGCACGGTTCCTTCTCTCTCTTTGTAACCGCAAACAGAGTACTCGCAGTACAAGTACGTTTCAGGAAAGGCTTCATCGAGTTACAAGGATATCGAGAATATCAAAATATGTAAAAGAAGTGGATTCAAATCTTTGAATACATAAAACAGTATTAGACAAATTTATAGTCAAAGCGAAAAGCACATGCTCTTTGTTGGGAAATGAATAAACCCTGATTACTTTCACCAACACAATTACCGCCAAAATTTCAGTGTCGGCAACCAGTAATAAACTGACGACTTAGACAGTTTCTTGAATTTGATAAATTTATTAATTACATTAAAATTTCGTATAAATTCATTCACTAATGATCCTCTCTGCTAATAATTTTAGTACTTTGAATTAAATAGTTGAATATAATTAGTGGATTAGGGTTTAAAGTATTTTAAATTTGAAAATCTGTTTTTAATNTTTGAATTAAATAGTTGAATATAATTAGTGGATTAGGGTTTAAAGTATTTTAAATTTGAAAATCTGTTTTTAATTAGCGTAGCTGTCAAATTTCAGCCTTCAAGTCATTCCTTTTACGCAAAATATCCAAAGCTTAATCTTAATTTTCATCATTTTAGAGTTGAATGGTTTATTCATCAGGTTATATTAAATTCTAAATATTTTGTTCCAAAAACGCCCAAATCAATTCAATAAGCTCAAGCTTAGAGTGAGAGGTTGCACAAATTTTTATTGTACGATGTCATAACAAAGTCTTTTGTCGAAGAAACGGCCAATATTAGTCAGTATATGCATCAAATCAACAATAGCTGAGAAATTTAATTGATTGGTTCATAGTGATAAGACAATTGACAAGGATTTGGATTAACCTCAAAACTTAATAAGATCTTGAAAAATAACTCACANATTTTAATAATAGTTGTACTCGATGAATATACTCCTTTGTGTATCCAAATACTGAACTTGTTCAAGACCTTCCAGCCATTGTACATCTTCATCATTTTTGTGTTCAAGAATGATGTCATCAATTCTCTGCATGAGAAATACCCTCTTCTAAGACGTATGACAATTCTTTACAATTTTCTTGTATTTTTTTAAGCTTTATGTCGTATTCAATTGAATTGCAGCTATAGTCTGCCCTGCACGGTTCCTTCTCTCTCTTTGTAACCGCAAACAGAGTACTCGCAGTACAAGTACGTTTCAGGAAAGGCTTCATCGAGTTACAAGGATATCGAGAATATCAAAATATGTAAAAGAAGTGGATTCAAATCTTTGAATACATAAAACAGTATTAGACAAATTTATAGTCAAAGCGAAAAGCACATGCTCTTTGTTGGGAAATGAATAAACCCTGATTACTTTCACCAACACAATTACCACCAAAATTTCAGTGTCGGCAACCAGTAATAAACTGACGACTTGGACAGTTTCTTGAATTTGATAAATTTATTAATTACATTAAAATTTCGTATAAATTCATTCACTAATGATCCTCTCTGCTAATAATTTTAGTACTTTGAATTAAATAGTTGAATATAATTAGTGGATTAGGGTTTAAAGTATTTTAAATTTGAAAATCTGTTTTTAATTAGCGTAGCTGTCAAATTTCAGCCTTCAAATCATTCCTTTTACGCAAAATATCCAAAGCTTAATCTTAATTTTCATCATTTTAGAGTTGAATGGTTTATTCATCAGGTTATATTAAATTCTAAATATTTTGTTCCAAAAACGCCCAAATCAATTCAATAAGCTCAAGCTTAGAGTGAGAGGTTGCACAAATTTTTATTGTACGATGTCATAACAAAGTCTTTTGTCGAAGAAACGGCCAATATTAGTCAGTATATGCATCAAATCAACAATAGCTGAGAAATTTAATTGATTGGTTCATAGTGATAAGACAATTGACAAGGATTTGGATTAACCTCAAAACTTAATAAGATCTTGAAAAATAACTCACATTTTTACAAATTTCTGATTATGGATTTAATTTGTTCTGAACACTGAAAAGNTTCATAGTGATAAGACAATTGACAAGGATTTGGATTAACCTCAAAACTTAATAAGATCTTGAAAAATAACTCACAGAAGGTTCATTTTTACAAATTTCTGATTATGGATTTAATTTGTTCTGAACACTGAAAATTTGTGTATTCATGAAAATATTATATTCATACCCAGAAGTCGCTGGGGTCAGAAGCAGAGATGTTAAATAAATGAAATCAATGAAAAGTTTCTTTCGAGGAATGCAGGGTGTTTAACATTTTTTTGCATCCTAGAAAGCATGACGTCATTTTTTCACACTCTTTTGCTGGCAGCAGCATGGGGTGGGAGGAGCTACGATGAAATTGGAGAAAAAGGGTGCAAAAAATGATTAAACACCCTGTACCTAAGGGAAATTTTGCAAATCAGAATCTGGTTTTACGTTGTATTTTCTTTCACCATGATTTTCCTAACGTCTTAGCTGAATTCAGAGTAAAGTTCTCATGCCCTGATGTTACCGTTTCCTTCTCAGTCTGTCTGTATCCAAGTGGAGCAAAAGCTCTTTTCAAATTCCTAGCTCATTACCATTTAACTTGCCCTTATCATATCCTTCTCAGTAGAGAAATGACATTCAACTCTGGATCGTGTTGTTAGCGCTGTTGTTAAAACAATTTTAGAATGGGAATCAAAATCCTAAATTGATACTAAAAATGTTGCTTTACGTTGGATTCGGAAAGCAAATTTGTTCAAGGAATATACAGCGAAGTGTAATAAATAAAGGCAATGATTTTGCTTTCACTTGAGTTTTGGGATGAAAAGTTCACATGGAAAATAGAGTTCTGCGCCGGATTTAAACATACTGAAACCTGGGACTGAAAAAAAAATTCTGTTTCGACATGTTCTAGAATTCAAATTTTGACACACTCAGTATTTAAAGGGTATGTGTGGAGTACAAAAACATAATTAAAAAAATTTTAGAATGATGGGAGGCAGGGGGCAAGGATCTAAAGCTGGAAAAATAGGTTTTAAAAACCCTCGTCAACTTTTTCATTTATTGACAGATTTGATGAAATTTTGTATGAGCATATCTAGTCGCATTCCCCAGGTGCTATATTTTTTAGTTTTTCAAAATTTGAATTTTTTGAACTTTTATTAAATTTTGAAAGAGTATTTTTCAAAAATTGAATTTTTTGAACTTTTATTAAATTTTGAAAGAGGATTTTTCAAAAACAAAGATTTTGATCGTGTTGGGTATTGTTCGACTCCTGCTACTCTTTGTAGCATCACTGAACGCATCAAATCAAACTTAGAGCAAAAATAAAAATATGAAGTTTTTAATTAATTTTTTCAAAAAAAGAATAATTTTTTATGATGCTTTTTCATCACGTTAGGCTGAGATTCTTCGCATTACTAGGCGCATTTGCTTTGTGATGGTCTAATTGAGCCAAAAATATTAGTTCGTATTGTAATGCGAACAATCTCAGACTAACATAATGATGAAGCATAAAAAAAAATTCTTTTTTTGAAAAAAAAAATTCACATTTTTATTTTAGCTCTAAAAATGGTTTGATGCGTTCAGTGCTGCTCCCAAAAGTAGTAGGAGTCGAACAATACCCAACACGATCAGAATCTTTCGTTTTTTTTTCTTGAAAAATGCTCTCATTCAAAATTTAAGAAAATTTTTTTAAATATATGCGCAATATATTTTACGAAATGGTCACAAAATTATTAAAAGCATTTTCTTACGTCGTTCTCATTTGAAAAGTAGGGTTAGTGTCTACTCCAATACTAAGTTCGGAAACAGTAGTCGTAACATTTAACCTTGATTGGTTTTATCATGGGATATTGATTTTCTTGTTCTCCATCTTAGTTTCTCCTAGGTTTACAGTGCGCCCATCTTTAGCTAAGGCAAAAGCTAAAACGAAATGTTTCGATGCAAACAACTTTTCTGTGCCATATAAAAATTAATCCTTATTGGTTATACTAACAGTGATTAGTATGCCAAATTTCAAGGGGTAATTTGCAAACACGGCTGAAAAAAGCGCGAAAGATGGAAAAGAGGGAAGTGAAAGTGACCATCAATTGCAAAGGCACTTTCAGAATTCGCTTTCAAAGAAGATTCAGCCATCATCAAAGGCAAGTTAAATTGATATGTAATTACTACTGATTTCATATTAGGTAGTTCACGATGAAATAAGTTGTTCAGGAACTATTATGTAATAAATAAATCACATTTTAATAGACATTGGGACTTGGAAATCACTCACCGAACACGTAAAGGGCCAAATCGTAATATATCGAAGACAAGAATACTTCTCCTAGATTGCCAACGGTACCTCAAAATTACCTACTGCCACATTTTGGAAGACTTGGGCAGGGGGATGGTAGTTTTTTACAGGACAACGCCAGTTGTCAAATAGCGAATTCCACAAAAGCCTGGCTGACACATAATATGCCCATAATGGACTGGCCACCCTTGTCTCCCGACCTAAATCCGATGGAGAATATGTGGGGAGACTCTACTTCTGGATAGGAATGCTTTTTCTTCCTTCATCAACTTATTTGAAAATTTTGTTTTTCGATGAATAACTTTGTAAAATCATTGTTAGATAGCAATAAGGTTTGCGGCTACACATAAAATATGTCCTGATCAAAGTGGACAGAAGAAAAAAGTGAGCAAGACCTCAAAGCCATGATTTTGGCATCTTCGGTTAATACGTTGTTAAAAATAAGAATGGTATATGAAGTTATTAATGAAAGTCTCAACTTCTAGATTTCTAATCAACTAATTAAAAAAAATTTAATTTATAAAATAAATGATCATTAGTAGAATCAGCATCACTTCACAGTAAAAATTAGAATTTTGACGAGATAAATAGGTATTCGTGTATCCTTTCATTTTTTTTGCATCATGGCAGTAGAGTGTTCGAGGGTGATTTCGCATACAAAATGGCGGCCAAAATCTATTTTTGTTCGCCCTAAGACCCTTTGACCCTAAGTGCCTTTCACCCTAAGAGCCTTTGACCCTAAGACCCTAAGTGGTCCCTCCACAGGTTACAGTATAACTGAGCCAGACACCCTAACACCCTAAGACCTCAAAATTTATTATTATTGNTTGAGCCAAAAATATTAGTTCGTATTGTAATGCGAACAATCTCAGACTAACATAATGATGAAGCATAAAAAAAATTCTTTTTTTGAAAAAAAAAATTCACATTTTTATTTTAGCTCTAAAAATGGTTTGATGCGTTCAGTGCTGCTCCCAAGAGTAGTAGGAGTCGAACAATACCCAACACGATCAGAATCTTTCGTTTATTTTTCTTTTCAACCAATAAGGATTAATTTTTATATGCCACAGAAAAGTTGTTTGTATCGAAACATTTTCGTTTTAGCTGTTGCCTTAGCTAAAGATGGGCGCATTGTATTACTCGGGGAAAGTAAGCATAACAATACCATAACAGTATCTCAGATTTATGTTCCAAAACATCTATTTTTCAATAATTCATAACTTTTGACTTTGACTCCAGTGACTTGAAATAAAAAATCTTCTTCCCCACTTTCGCATGCTCTTTCTTGTAGAAATATCATTTGAATCGATAAATTTTGTTCCAGTATAGAAAAACCTGAATATAATTTTAGCCGAGCACTTTCTCCAGCAAAAACAACCGGACAAAAGTATTTCTTGGTCGTTTATAATTATATCCAACACTGTATGTTCAGATTTTAGTAAACTCTACTTCCGGATAGGAATGCTTTTTCTTCCTTCATCAACTTATTTGAAAATTTTGGTTTTCGATGAATAACTTTGTAAAATCATTGTTAGATAGCAATAAGGTTTGCGGCTACACATAAAATATGTCCTGATCAAAGTGGACAGAAGAAAAAAGTGAGCAAGACCTCAAAGCCATGATTTTGGCATCTTCGGTTAATACGTTGTTAAAAATAAGAATGGTATATGAAGTTATTAATGAAAGTCTCAACTTCTAGATTTCTAATCAACTAATTAAAAAAAATTTAATTTATAAAATAAATGATCATTAGTAGAATCAGCATCACTTCACAGTAAAAATTAGAATTTTGACGAGATAAATAGGTATTCGTGTATCCTTTCATTTTTTTTGCATCATGGCTTGACTAATTTACAAACAATCAAAATAATTGTTCAAAAAATTTATCATGATAATTTAATTCAACAGGAAAAACTTTTTCGTGTCGTTTTACAACAAAAAAAAATTTTTTAAGTACATTTTGGATTTATTTTCTCAGTAAAAACTAAGCACTACTAACAGAAACTATCAAAATTTCACCAAGTTCCTTGTAATGAAGACTTACTGTCATCATTTGTTATTTATAGTTCTACTTATTCTTATCTGGTAATTTTTATGATTAATATTTTATAATTAATTTGAATTATAATTAAATTTTTTTTTTTGCTAATTATACTAGTCAATTAAAACATTCAGGAGCAACGAGAAAAGGAGTTAAAAAAAGATCAAACATTTGGAAAAAAGGAACCAATTCTATTTTCTGATGAAGAGATTGTAAAAAATGAATGTACAGAAAGGTCAAGGACAAAGAGAAGTTCTGATGATGACCTTACCAGATGACTACAATAAGCTTCAAATTCCAATTTTTAAAATTCAGACCAACGACTCAGAAATTATAAAAAAATTTGAAGGTATTGATATTTTTGAAATAATTGTTGGGGTATTGATACGGAAGATACGACAAATTGATGAACTTGAAAAGATTAGTGTGTAGATTGACGAACTTCCAGAGATTTTTTCTCAAATTAGTTTCGCCATTATTTTAAAATTTCTAATAAGAAAAAATTTTTAATTTTTTTTTTACAGGAAGTTACCGTAGAAATTGGTTTTAGTGCGGCATGGATAGATTAGCTGATTTTTACATCGAATGCAAAACTTTTTACAAATGACAATTTAACTGTTGAATCAATTGAAAAATCACTTCCAACCTTAGATCCTTCCTTTCTGAATCAAATATGGAAGCCTGATTTATTTATTGGTAAAATTTAAAGTAAAACAGCCAAATAACCAAGGTTGCTATGAGGAATGATCCAAAAGTCCTCTAAGAGGTTAGCCCATAACTATTAATTTTTTTTTAACTTTAATTGCCTTTTCCTGGCTGACGCTTCGTCAGCCAGTATAATTTCAAATTATGTTACTATGACATAATTTTTAAATTTCAATATTAGTTTTACTGATTAAATTTTTAATAGTGTATTTTTATTGACACTAAAAATTATTTCGACAAGATTTAATAATTCAGGTCGACATTTTTCAATTAATTATATTTTTGAAACTGTTAATAATTTAAAATTCGAAAGTAAAAATAATTAAATTTGTTTACAAAAGCGAAGGTTTGTTATTTTTTTAAAATTGATAATTTTCCTAAAAATATAAGTTATGGGCTAACCTCTTAGAGGACTTTTGGATCATTCCTCATAGCAACCTTGCAAATGACCTCCATCTGACTAGAAAAAATAGCTAAAGCGCATGCGTTGTTCCAAGCTTGATTTTTTTTTGTTTGGTATAAATTAATTAAACTTTTCTGGACATATTTATTTCAATTTTCATTTAAAATTTTTCAAAATTTGCTGACTTTTGCTCTATATTGTTGATTATTTGGTCATTCTCGTTTTCCATAAAATGGAAAGTTGAGACAGTTTTTTCTACGTTAGACCGGTTCAATTATTGTTACTTTTTAATGACATACCTTTATATGACATCAGGGTCCTATGCCACAATCACTGACATTTTGACGGTGACATATTGACATATCGACAGTTGACATTGACAGAAATGCTAAAATAACGCGCCACGAAAAAAATGTCATATTCAAGGATTTTTGACACTTGTCAAAATTTTCTGACATTTTTATGTCAAATATAGTAAATATATTCGGTTTATTTTAAATTTTTCCTTGACACCAAAATCAGTGGATGGTATGAAATTTTGTCTTAGTTTGTATTATTTTTTTAGTGGAAGAAGCACTACGTCAATATCCTCACTGTCGCTACGACTAGAGTCGCTGACATTAAACGTAGCCATAAGTCAACAATTTTTATACAAAAGATTTACTTTTCCAAAACGGACAGACGTAAATCCCTCTGTCAAATATTTATGACATTTTTGACAAATATAAGTCAATGTCGTACTGACGAAAAAAAAGTCAATGACATTTACTTGTAAAATGTCAAATTCTCCCTGTCGAATGTCGAAATTCATCTGTCACTGTCATATGTCACTACCATCTTTGTGGCGTGATATTTTGTGTAAATTGTTGACAAATACCTGTGTATGTCAATATGTCAATATGTCATTTGATTGTGGCATAGGACCCAGATGTTACTCAACCCTAAACCTAAATACAGTGGACCTCAGCTATAAGAAATTTAGGGACCAGGAAATTCGGTTCATAATAATGAACAAATATTCTTAATAATACTTAAATAACTTAGAGGACAGGAGTGCATTGAATGACAATCCGATCAACAAAAGTTATAACATCCGATATTTTTTACTTTTCTTGGTCAATTATTTTCTTACTACCCAATAACGCAGAATTTACTTGAGCAAAAAAAAACATCGATAAAACAGTGTAGAATGTCTTCAACATTGTACACTGGTAGTATTTACTTATCTACAACTTAGAAAAGCTGTAATAATGGATGAAGAGTAATAGAAAATTAAAATCTTGACAATTGTCCCATAATATTGTTCACTGTGCCACGTAGTAATAGAAAAACGTTGGTTTAGTCATTCAAAACTTCAAATGATTAAATTGGCTTGAAAAAGTGAACTTTTTCAATCAAATAAGGTCTGATTCATCTCTCACGATGGTGGAATGAAGGGCTGGACAGCAAAATATGATTCATTACACCATCCGAGTGTTCATTTGAACAGAGTTCATTTTACCACAGTTTTTAACATTAATTTGCCTACCTCTAGGCAGGGACCGGCAGTTCAAGTTTATTATAACCGTGGTTCAATTACACCCGGGGTCATAAAAGGCGAGGTCCACTGTAAACTGGTTACAATATTTTAGTATTCAATGTTATAATGAGGATTCAATAACTATTCTGACGAATTACGATTCACGAATAGTCCGGAATTTCATGCTTGAAATTGCCTTCGTCCGTACCATAATCATATTTTAGTGATAATTTATCATGATTCGTCTGGAATTGAATTGGTTTAGATTTCCCAGCAACAGAGAAATAGTTAAAAGATGTTGGTTTTACATCCGTATCGTGTTCAACTTCCACAGTAGAAATATTTCTTTGACATCTGTTGAATGACCAACCAGAACTAGGGAAAGGAACTGGCAGTTTCATAACCAATGTCTCTTGACCTTGATGAGCGGAGACAACTACAGCCGTAAGATCCGTTGGGATATCAATGAACACCATTGTCAGACGTAAATCAACTTTCTTGTAAGCCAGAAACATTGTATTGTCGAAACAAATTTCAATTTGATTTCGTTGAAAATGAAGTTCTGTAGGGGTTTGTTCAGGCATTGAGTTGTTGGTGTTGTCACTTGAGAATGCGCAGGTATTACGGGAGAGTTCAATGCTCTCCAAAATCACAACTTGATTTTTGTCCACATTTGTAGTGTTGAGAAATCCATATACATATGTCGGAGTTGTATTCGATTTCTGCCACATTGAAATAGTTCCTTCAAAACCATTCTGATTCACTAAACAATCCAAACGTATTGGTAAAGCAGCCTAAAATTTTATAAAAAATGACCCTTTGTAAGTAAAATTGCTTTACAATGACCTTGGTTTAAGACCAATAATGGATGATTAGATTAGACTTACACATGCCGGTGGTTCCGGAATCCACTCTTTGTTAATACATTCTGATACCACAACCTCGCCCTCATGACCTTCGATTTGATGACCCGGGAAACAGCCAAAAGCAACTTTCTTTGCTCCAACAGTCCAATTACTTAATCCATACGAATCAAGTACAGGATGTCTACATCCTGTAGTAGAAGACAATAATTATTATTATTAATGACTTTTAACTGAAATATAATTATATACTTTGCTCTTATTAAAGAATTTTTTTTTAATTTCAATTTTTGGAAGCATTGAATCGAAATATACGTATGGTATTACTGAATATTTCATAATTCTATTTGTTATTAAATAAGTTCAAAATTGAAAATTGAGACTGACCAGAGAATTGTTGACCTGTTGAGTTGAAAGCATAAATTCCCACTAAAACTGCAACGGCAATGACACCAATCATAATGAATGCTAAGAGAAAGCGAATACAGCCATCTTTTTTTGCAGCTTCTGCTAAATCGTATAGTTTGGAAACCATTTTGAAGTTATACCAAATTGGTATTAGTCAATCAACTTGAAAAAAGGACCAGAAAGTAATCAATTGAATCTGGACAAACACTAATTAAATATTTTTGATAGAAATATTCAGCACTCTGACCCCAAAATTAGACAACTTGATGGAAAGAATTTAGTCGAAAGAGTGGTCGAGGTCAGGTTACATGTGGCTTGCAGTATGTGTTAATAGAATACAGATGGTTTTGAAACTTGAACTGTAATTTGCCAATAATGTAATAATAATTATTATACAATTAGAAATAAAATTACTTATTGTTTTGGTTTGGTCTGATAAGTAACCTACTACAATACTAGTTTGTCAAATTAATTGATTTTAAGTGAAAGTCTATGTAAAACTAATGTTCATAGCCTNTGAACTGTATTTGCCAATAATGTAATAATAATTATTATACAATTAGAAATAAAATTACTTATTGTTTTGGTTTGGTCTGATAAGTACCTACTACAATACTAGTTTGTCAAATTAATTGATTTTAAGTGAAAGTCTATGTAAAACTAATGTTCATAGCCTTATTTTTCATTTAGTTTTTAGCTTAACAATTGTCTCGTTATATGGTTATTGNCTTATTTTTCATTTAGTTTTTAGCTTAACAATTGTCTCGTTATATGGTTATTGTTTTGTCAGAATTGATTAGAATTTTTTCAAATCTATTCAGCTTGGGAGAAATCCGACTCATAAATTCTGAAACTGATAAGTAGTTTAGGGAATTAAATCAATGACAAATTGCGAAAATGTAAATATTTGCCAAATCCCTTACTTCAATTCTGCTGATGATAACCTATTCTTCACTAAAGAATACTACGTAGAAGAGAAATTAATTAAATTTAGGTAAAAAAAAAGTCCATGAAAACATTACATCAGTTGATGGATATAAGAACTACGTTAAAGGACCGTAATGATGCGTCATCAGTTTAGCAGATACAATTAATTAATTCTGACTCACGGAAATGGTTCGGTTTGATGGGAATTTCACATATTGTTCTGAATTCTTATCGTTGAATGACAGGTTGCTTCTAGGAGGTAATGACCTCAGGTGTAACTCAGCTAAAACCTAAATACACTGATTTTACAATATTTTATTATTCAATGATATAATGAGGATAACTTGTCTGTGTTCCTTTTGTAAGCACACTTTGAGATGCATTCCGAACAGCTTTCTCTGTCGCTGTACGAAGATCATCTTTACGACCTAAGCAATGAGCAAGTGTACCGACGAAACAGTCTCCAGCTCCAGTGGTATCGAGGACGGGTTCAACTGAAGGAGCTTTGACCTCGTAGTATTCTTCAGAATTATTATCCCAAAGTAGTGCTCCATCTGAACCTAATGTGATGATAACATGTTTGGATTTAAAGTCCGATACCAATTTTTCAATTGCAAATTTCGCTTGAGTCAGATTTTGTATATTTGAGATCCCAGTGATAAGTTCAGCTTCAGTTTCATTCACACAGAGAATATCCACTAAGCCGAACATTTCTATTGGAAGACCAGTTTGTCCAGGAGCGGCATTCAAAATCGTGGTAACGTTGGCAGCTTTTGCTATTCTCAAAGTGGCATATGAAGCTTCAACTGGAACTTCCAGTTGACAAATGACAACTTGTGCTCCTTGGATAGCTTCAACTGAAATACGTCTCTCAATATATGCAGAACTCATTTGTCCAGTTGCACCAGGTACTGAAATGATCATATTCTCCCCTGGAATTGAATTTTTAATTAATATTTAATTACTTCTTCTAATTATTCATTTAATACTTTTAGTTTTGTCAATTACCATTGTTAGTTCCAACCATTATCGAAGTCGCACCAGTAGAAAAATCATTATCAATTTCAATACAGTCTACATTGACTCCTTCCTTCCGTAAATGTTCATAATATTGCTCGCCATGGCTATCCTTCCCGATCTAAAAATTGGTCAAACACATTTTAGCGTCAAATGGATTGATACACACAAGGCTCATGCGCAATGAAGATTCTTTCGCACTTTCCCAATGAAAGCCGTTCTTGAACCAAGTCTCTGAGCAGCGACACATTGATTGGCTCCTTTCCCTCCGAATCCAGTTCTAAAGTCAGTACCAATTATAGTTTCACCTGGAGTAGGTAAGCGACCGGCATAGCTGTGTAAACAAAATAAAATATTAAAACTTTGACTGATTTGTTTGACAAATGAGTGATTGATTATGATTATATTCTACTGTACCAGAAAAAGTCCATGAAGATGCTGCCTGCTACAACGATGTCGAAGTCCTTTGCCATATCTGTGTATTCTTCCTTCTGAAAAGTACTTTTGATAAAGGTCTAATGATCCTAGAGGCCTAATGAAAATTTTTCAACTAATTTAACAAGTAATACAAAATTCTGAATCAATGTGCTTCTAATTTAAGATTATGTAAGAATCCGAAGGTTCCACCAGATTCAAGTCAATCTCTACTGATGCTGATGAGATGGAGCATGAGTTGATGAATAGCATTGAAGAAGTTTACAGTAAAACGGAAGAAACGGTAAAATATGATTGCGTTTGCTTTGAATGCTTCTCCATGAAGCAGAAACAATATTGTTGGTTACTGCTACTGTACCTGGTTAACCAAACCGGTAAACGCGATGCCAATTGGTGACAGGGCTGTTTTATTCCATTCATCATCTAAAATGAAGCTTGGGATTTATGAATTTCAAATATTGAGTTTCTTACTGAAACCTTATAAAATTTGAGATTTTTAGAAATCGTTGCTTGTGGACTAAGTCTGTTGGATCTTGAAAAGACTTCCATGTAAAGAGTTTACAGTGTAATGGTTGAAGTCATCGAACTAGGATGGTCTCCGAAATAGTAAATCTGAAGAAAAATTGCAATATCAACAAGCATTTGAACTCCGACGGTGACTTCGAATAATAGTGGTGTCCTGTAGGTGTAGGCGGTCATGTATAAAATACTGAAAGCATCCCAAAATATCCACAAGCAAACCATCGCCTTGCTGAAAAATGACAAAACAATTAATTAATTGTAATAATCATACAGGGATTTCTCTCCATTTTGGATAATCTATTCAAATTCTACTTTCAATCATTACTTCAATCCAAAAGTACTTTTACGAAGATAATTTTGAACCAATTGCGGTAGAGTTTTAGTTGAATCAATCAACATGCTCAGAACAGCTAAAGTTTCAAAAACGCAGGTTGTCCAACTAAAAAAAGTGGCGAAGAGTACTAGCATAATTCCAATGTATCCTGAGGCTTGAACGTATGACATTATGTTAGTCCAGTGCCAAAACCATGTGAGGTCGAAATCTGGAAGAATTTGTTTGAAAAGTATGCAAAAAAGAACTGGAATGATTATATTGAAAAAGCTGATTATTTTCCTCACCAACAAAATTTCTTGCTTCGGGTCTTGTGAACGTGCGCATCATTTCCATTTGAATGTGTTGATCAAGCATTATGAAAACTGCGAACACCGTAACAAAATTTTGTGCAAACAAATACGGATCGTAAGGTCTGCCACACCTGAAAGATCAATTCCACGAACGTAAAAGGTTCAGACCTAGTCATATTCTAGAGTATATGTCTTACGTTTGTTTTGTATAAGTAAATCAGCGCTCACCAGTACGCAATTTTCATACAAGATGAAAGGACAATGAGGAATGATACAAACAGAGAAATGCCTTCAGTATTTCTTGTCTTTTGGTTTTCCAAGTATTGTGGAATAAAGGGAATAGCTGGACCAAACAGTATGATAGCTGGACCGAACAATATGATAGCATGAGAGCAAGATGTCCCAAAACGGAAAAGTAAATTTTGTAGAAAATCCATAATTTGTATCTCTAATCTCTAAAATAAACTAATCACTCAACGCTTGAGTTTGAAATTTCAAAAAANAAAATCCATAATTTGTATCTCTAATCTCTAAAATAAACTAATCACTCAACGCTTGAGTTTGAAATTTCAAAAAAAATTTTTGCTAAAACATTACAAAGAGATCTGACCGTTTCTGTGGGCAACAGTTGGACAAAATGAACTCAACATCCATTGGAAGAAGAATTCTTTTGCATCATGATTTATTTATAATGTATGATTTAGATATGGATTTATATCACAGAAAATTAACTNGAAGAATTCTTTTGCATCATGATTTATTTATAATGTATGATTTAGATATGGATTTATATCACAGAAAATTAACTGAATAAAAACAATGTGAATAATGGCGACAATAGTTATAAAGGATTAACTTTGTTTAATTAAATACAGGTGAAACTATTACTGGTTGCGTCAATCTTAATTTTATGAACGATTGTTCACGATCACGTCACAATAATGAATAATTGTTCGAAAGTGAAACGAGTTTGGCTTGATAATTTGCAGCACAGTCAACTTTTAAAAATTGAAAACACGTTATATTTAAATCGCTTAAAGTATTGTGATGTTGAAATGACAATGAGATGCGAAACTTGAATAGTGAAACTCTAATCTGGTATCTTATCTTGAACAAAATTCAAGCAATTATCATAAATTCATATGTCAGACGCAAAATTAGTTCCAAAAGGTAAATTTTTAAAGAGATCTCAATAAGACTGGTAGTTATATGACTTTTAACTGACGTGAGTGACAGTGGGACCACCACCACTAATTCCACTTCCGTAGAACCAGACCTGAGTAAGAATGCCCAAGTCGACTCCAATCTGTAAGCAGCCACAAAAGGTGAATTGAATAGGGGATTCTCGCACGATGAAATATACTGTCTTGAAAACATCCCCACAAGTCCACATCAAAACCATAGTTTGACTAGAAAAGAAATTTTTAATTAACTTAACCAATTTTAATCTGAGATTGAGGTCTTTTTGCAGTAAAGATGTGCAGTGCAACATGACTTACTTCATTCCACGGGTTGATTTATTTTTATAATTTCGCAAGAACTGTGGAACTGTATCAAGAAAAAATGGAAATTTAATGAACTTCTCAAACTAAAGAATAAATAATTCCAACAACCCAAACCTAACCTTAATGTCTACCTTACCTCCCAACATGGCTTCCACAAAAACGGCCAAAAACCCAACACATTCTACGAAAACTGATGTTTCTGAGAAAGTAAACATGAGCAATCCACCAACGAATGAAAACACAGCAGCACATTCCATGTAGCTAGCAAAATCCGTCCAATCCCAAAAATGATTCACATTGAAATCTGAATTATATAAAGGAAATGAGAATTAAATAGACTATTCCGAATATGTAATCTCAAATCATCATTTGTTAGGAGAATTCTCATTGATTTTGAATCTGAGAATTAAGCGACTTGAACATAAATCTGATTAGGGTTTAGGCGCTGGCTGTAAATTACAAACAAATAAAATAATCAGCGACAACACGCCACTCATAAAGGCATCACACCCGCATGCATCCAAAGCATCAAAACCAAATAAAGTATTCAATTTTCCAAGCTGTCAAACAAACTAAACAAGAAAGGCACATCGGTTTGAATAGTTGTAGTGAGTGACAATGACAGTGTTAAACCTAAACGCATGAAAGGGCAAGTTGATTGTCAAGGCCAATTTATAATCCAGTGACGAACCCTTGCGTCATATCAACTTCTATTACGCCAGAGCACTGTCAAAAATGTTTGGAGACAGTTTTACACATTGACGAAATCTCTGTCGCAAGAGTATAAATTGGCCCTTAAACCTTACCAATGAAACGGCGTTGAGGAATGATTTCGCCAGAGGTGTCAGAAGAAGAGGAGTCTAAAGATTGGGAAGAGTTAAGGTATGGTCAAATGTTTGCAAAAAAAGCTCATGAATTAGTCAATCTCTTAAATCTTAATTCGTCAACTTGCCAGTAATAGTTTTCAAAGTCTTTCAATTGAATAGATAGGTTCATTTACTATAATTTGTTAATTTTTACTAAACGTTACTGGTTGAGAGGTTGCTCTATTACGGATTAGGAATTAAGGAGTAGGAGCATTTTGAAACGTTAGTGAATTCACTCAANATTACGGATTAGGAATTAAGGAGTAGGAGCATTTTGAAACGTTAGTGAATTCACTCAAACGTGACAATTGAATATTTACCATCCCACCGCCACCAATAGCATTTTCTTTAAATTCTAATTATTGCATTACCTTCTGTTCCAATCCAACACATATTTTCACTTACCACTTAAGGAAACATTGAAGTACGTACCTCGCAGTGTTCGATCAGTTTTCTTAATAATTTGAGATCTTGCTTTTGTACGGATGCATAAGTGAATCATTACCAACATGGCAATACTCATAAGAATACTCTGAATGAGCAATGGTAGTTCAAATCCTTTTCCAAACCTAAATACAAAGCTCAACTATTAATTGGAAATAGGAGGAGCTTCAAAGAAACGAAAATATATAAAGCTTAGTTCTTAGAGCTTACCAAAATAAAATACGCAATATATTGGCAGTGAGAAGTGCCAAACAAACGTAGAGAGAGAACCCATCGGCATCACCAGTACGAGAAATTTGCAAATACTGTGGAATATAAGGGAAAACTCCACCGAAAATTATGGAGAGTTGAGCAATAATAGATACCAAGTCCATCAAGGAAACGGGAACGGGAAGAAATGACATTTTGATCAGCTGGACGATCCTATTGTCCTTGATGGTTGATTCTTCAAATCTTGATTCAGAGTTTCAATCTCTAAATTATTATCTTTCACCAAATTTTGAACATTTTCAATTANATTCTTCAAATCTTGATTCAGAGTTTCAATCTCTAAATTATTATCTTTCACCAAATTTTGAACATTTTCAATTATTTGTCTTATCTTTTCTTCCTTTTCTGCTCCAAATTGATAATAAAATATAAAATATATTGAAACTCCCGCTCGCGCCCCTTTCCTTGGTTGTCTTGCCGGCATCTTTACATAAGGTAAACATTTCAACGCATTTTAAGACAACAGTATTATAATGTTGAATTTGTTAAAAAAAAACTAAACGCAATTTTCTCAATTAATCAACACACAATGCCTAAATAATTCAAATTTTCAGTTTCCGTTATTCTCGCTAATCAGCGTTAGAATTAGATCTAAGGTTATCATATTTTTTTTTTAATTTATATGTATCCTTCCTAAGGCGTACGACTAAGATTTGTGTGATGTGACTTTATACCTTATATAATTATAAAAGGTATTTATGTATTTTACATTAAGTAATTTAATAATTTGAATAATTGCCTTTAGGCTAATGCAAAACATATTAAAATATGATAAAAGTTTTCCACAGTTGAATTCCTTGTTATATGTAAGTAAATGTAATGAATTTATAANATTCTTCAAATCTTGATTCAGAGTTTCAATCTCTAAATTATTATCTTTCACCAAATTTTGAACATTTTCAATTAATTTGTCTTATCTTTTCTTCCTTTTCTGCTCCAAATTGATAAATAAAATATAAAATATATTGAAACTCCCGCTCGTGCCCCTTTCCTTGGTTGTCTTGCCGGCATCTTTACATAAGGTAAACATTTCAACGCAGTGTAAGACAACAGTATTATAATGTTGAATTTGTTAAAAAAAAACTAAACGCAATTTTCTCAATTAATCAACACACAATGCCTAAATAATTCAAATTTTCAGTTTCCGTTCTTCTCGCTAATCAGCGTTAGAATTAGATCTAAGGTTATCATATTTTTTTTTAATTTATATGTATCCTTCCTAAGGCGTACGACTAAGATTTGTGTGATGTGACTTTATACCTTATATAATTATAAAAGGTATTATGTATTTTACATTAAGTAATTTAATAATTTGAATAATTGCCTTTAGGCTAATGCAAAACATATTAAAATATGATAAAAGTTTTCCACAGTTGAATTCCTTGTTATATGTAAGTAAATGTAATGAATTTATAAAGTTCCATCACATAAGGAGGAACTTCATAGACATGTTGCTCCAAGTTAGTTTATTTACCGTTTCGAGAGGTAGGAGTACGACTTCACTAAAATACCGTTATGGTATTTCGCTTTATAAGAAGCTTTAAAACTTCTAATGGAAATTAAATGTGAAAGTGTGAGACAAGTTAACAACAACAACGATTTCTTTTCCGAAACTTGAAAATTCTAAAACGGTACAGTTACTATCCATTTGAATATATCATATACGAAATTACTACCAAACATGGGCTTTCTCTTATAGTTTACGAAATGCTGCATCTTTACACTTCATTGACAAGATGAGGAGTGAAAAGGTAAACAATTAATGATGATGGTCTTCCTTATAAAATCGTAATCCACAATATCCACAAGAATGATTTCCTGGAGAGTCCTAAAACAGAATATGGAAGAAAATCATTGGTATTTTAATTTCTAAGCAACNTTCTCTTATAGTTTACGAAATGCTGCATCTTTACACTTCATTGACAAGATGAGGAGTGAAAAGGTAAACAATTAGTGATGATGGTCTTCCTTATAAAATCGTAATCCACAATATCCGCAAGAATGATTTCCTGGAGAGTCCTAAAACAGAATATGGAAGAAAATCATTGGTATTTTAATTTCTAAGCAACNACAAGAATGATTTCCTGGAGAGTCCTAAAACAGAATATGGAAGAAAATCATTGGTATTTTAATTTCTAAGCAACATACTCAGTTATACTTTATGATATTTGGTTTGATTACCAAGTTAATATAAACTTTTGGATGTCCGGTCGGTCCACCACCGCCGTCACAAGAAACGACTCTTGAATGTTGCTCTCTTGGAGGAGTTTCTGCGATCAAGTCTATTGCAAACCTTTCGTTGATTTGCTTCTCCTTTCCAATGAATCGAGTAAGTCTGTAGTCATCCTTCTCGAATTTCTACAAAACATTTGGATTTTTTTNCTTCTCCTTTCCAATGAATCGAGTAAGTCTGTAGTCATCCTTCTCGAATTTCTACAAAACATTTGGATTTTTTTAAATTTAGGTGCAATATTAATAGGGAGTGAGTATTGGCAGTCGACAAATTATGAAAAACTTGTTAGATAATTTTAACTATGAAACCTCAGACTGACCTGTCCTGTATGGGTTTCTGGGTCATCGGACACATCAGCTGTTNCTTCTCCTTTCCAATGAATCGAGTAAGTCTGTAGTCATCCTTCTCGAATTTCTACAAAACATTTGGATTTTTTTTTAATTTAGGTGCAACACTGATGATTAGGTTTTATTAATAGGGAGTGAGTAGTAGTCAGTATTGGCAGTCGACAAATTATGAAAAACTTGTTAAATAATTTTAACTATGAAACCTCAGACTGACCTGTCCTGTATGGGTTTCTGGGTCATCGGACACATCAGCTGTTTTAAAGAGACAAGAATTGGTATTAATTGCACGATGTCTTAGAAATATAACACTTGGTAGTCTCGTAACATACTGCTGATTCTGTTTGAACAAATATCCCACTCTTAAAATCGAATTTGACGTAGACATTTTTAGTTTGGTTTGATTTGTGGTCTTTTACTGATTGATCTGAACTCTAAAGGTGATACTAGAGTTTACTAACCACCACCCATTTCATTGCTCTTGAACATGGGCATGGAAAGTAATGAAATATCAAATCGCCCACAGAAATAGCGATTGCGATGCGATTAATGAAGTATCGAGATTACAAACAAAACTTTAGGTTATGGTTTATATTCTGAATTTTTCATTTCTGTTAAGCGATAAAAAACATTTTTTTTTTAGAACTATTAGGAGTGAAATTAAATTTTCATATCCTTTGCAACTAAACTAAGCGTTCAGGCATCAAGAGAAGAACGTGCTATGTGAATGAAATGCTCGAATCGAACACGAAATGTTGTGCGACTCTGCCGATCACCTCCTGCTGTCATATTAATATTGCCTCCAGTCAATTCTTGAAATCCTGTTTGAAGTTCTTCTTTACGCTTCTCCGTTTTCCCAGCCCCAATGATTTCCTGTGCAGTGCCTTCATATACTTCCTGTGTCAAAATTAGATTTTAATTTCAAATGTCAAAAATGATCAAATGTGATCCCATGGATCCAAATGTGACGTTGTTGATCACATCCCGAACCCAGCAATTGGTTTATATGGTACAGACAATGACTTACCTTGTAAGCGGATATTAATGAGAATATAACATTGGAGACAGAAGTCAGAGAATCCTTGGAAATTGTCACCGTTAAAGCCATATGAAAAAACATCTGAAAATTCGAGAAGAAGTTTTAAAATGAGAAAGAACGTCAAGGAGGTTTGGTATGATTGGATTGGTATTCGTTTTGGCATGAGGAATTTGGATAACATTTTGAAATTTGACACAGTGCGTGAGTGCCTTGGCTGGTGAACGTGTTATTGAAAATTTTGGACGCAAATAAATAGTAATTAGTCATTTTCTAATTCGTTGCGACTGCGAGACCAAAAACTCGATTATCTTATTTTTACTTGCAGCAGGTATCTCCTTAAAATTACACATACTCATACGCATGACAAAGTAGCATGGTGCAATATACCGTATTCATTTTGTCTGAAGCTGTTTTAGAGACGATAAGCAAAAGTATTTTAAAACTTACCCTTAAGAACGCTTTTAACAATTCACTGCTTTCCAACNACATACCGTATTCATTTTGTCTGAAGCTGTTTTTAGAGACGATAAGCAAAAGTATTTTAAAACTTACCCTTAAGAACGCTTTTAACAATTCACTGCTTTCCAACNTTTTAGAGACGATAAGCAAAAGTATTTTAAAACTTACCCTTAAGAACGCTTTTAACAATTCACTGCTTTCCAACTGTTGTAGGTTATTTCGAGACACATGATTGGCCAGACACTGTGTAAACATAAAACAAAATGAGAAAGTGTGTCGAACATTAGAAACCAAAGTTTGTACAACATGCCTAAAATTCACATACCGTAATAAATTCACAGCAATGATTAAAGTTGTCTGGATTTGAGGATGCTAAAGCTGTGCTCACAGTTTCCATCAAATTTTTAAATATTGGTAATTCCATGTGTAGTACAACTCCAGAGTCAAGTTCACTCAAGTATGAAATAAGTCGAAAATATTTATCACTTAATGTAGGGTATTGAAAGAGATCTGTATTCATCAAAGGAAGGATCATTGAGAGACCATGAACAGCCACTTCTGATCCAGACACACGTGGAGCATCAGTGTTTTGAAAAGTATCTAAATAAGAGTAAATTACCAAGAATAAAATATTCCAAAAATATGTTTTCAATAAGAAATTGAGACCTAATACATAGAAGCGAGAAGTTAGACTATCGTATAAATTTAAATTGGACATTACATTTAAGCATTCATGTTAATTTTGTTTTCGAAATTAACTACTATATAACTTGGATATAGACTTACCAGAACTTAAATCTAACAAATCCTTAGTTAAAAGGCTGGTAAGCATGTCGAACAGTAGAAAGAGATCCTGTAAAATAAAGCAGACTGTTTACATCAATTCTTAAAAAANGCTGGTAAGCATGTCGAACAGTAGAAAGAGATCCTGTAAAATAAAGCAGACTGTTTACATCAATTCTTAAAAAAATGTTTAATCAAATCATCTAGACCATCTTACATAAATTTTATCGTCCTCTGCACTTTTCTCATTGGATTTTCTTCCAAAGGCGTGTACTGCATAGGCCTTAGTGACATTTATAGCTTCTTGATAGATTTCTATTGCATNGCTGGTAAGCATGTCGAACAGTAGAAAGAGATCCTGTAAAATAAAGCAGACTGTTTACATCAATTCTTAAAAAATGTTCAAATCATCTAGACCATCTTACATAAATTTTATCGTCCTCTGCACTTTTCTCATTAGATTTTCTTCCAAAGGCGTGTACTGCATAGGCCTTAGTGACATTTATAGCTTCTTGATAGATTTCTATTGCATGAGTGTTAGATAGGAAACTAAGAAATCGCTTGCCAAGTTCAGTCATAAATGTAAGGCACAGTTGAATAATATCAGTGTAATTGTGGTAGGCAGAAAGAATGGACGCAACGTTTCCACGAAGAGGTATGAGTCGCTGGAAAAGATCCACTGCGACACGAGAGTCCGTGCTACTTACAATTCCGATGAAACCAGAGAGCAGAAAAACTAATTCTAGTCTCACATCTTCTCTATGTTTGTCTAATGAGCTGATGTTAAAAAAATTATTAAACCGAACGGATAATGGAGTCAGAAGTTCATCCCAGTATTCCTTTGCTGAAAAATTCCCGACACTCATAAGGGATTTTACTGTCAAAAGGAGAAAAATAAAATTACAAATTTCCTGTTTTGAAAACTACTAATGCCCTCTATCCTTACCTGCTTTCTGGTATATGTGACACGGTATATCACGCTTATTTGGACCAACAGAATTGATTAGTTGAATCAAGGGCTTAAATTCTACGCTTGTGAGAGCTTGCTGTTCCCTAAATCATTGCATCCATTAAGTCACTTTTTTAGGTTGTCATTATAAGGACCTGCTTACTTATCCTCAGAGTTTGTAAGAGCAGTCAATAACTGAACAGCTTCAACTTGTATATCATCTTCTCCACTATTTGACAAACAATTACGAACACGAACAAGTAGTGAGTCTAGTATTAATCGGGAAATTTGACTTGTTTTTCCCCATACTCCTTTGAACGATTCACTCATCTAAATAGTAATTGCTTGTGAATTATTCCTTAGTTTAAATATTTCTCTTTCATCTATTACCTCAGCGTAATGGGCTTCTGGATAACAATAGAACACCCCTGTGACTCGCCCAAGAAACCAGACAACATTCTTGGATACTACAGTGTGATGTAACGATTATTAGATCTGCATATCATTCGTCAATCTGCACAGACATTGTTAATTGTTAATAGTAGTAGAAATTACTTACGTTCAGGACTGAGATACTGACTCAATCCGACTTCGACTAGTCGTCGCTCATATTCACTGAATGAAAGAACTAACGAAATTAACCTGTAGAACAAAAATATTATTAATAAGTCATTTACTATAATATTTGCTATAACTTTCAGTTTAGAAAACTCACTTAATAACAGGATCAACATTTCCCTCTGGAAGAGGCTGTAAAAGTATTGCGTTTTGGACACATAAGGCTGATAGTTTAGCATCTGAACAAGACTTGAGCGACAACTGAACAACTAATAGCAATTGGAAACAAATTTTTGAGTAATAATGTTATTTTGGGGTTTCTTTAATTGATGTCCCAAGAAAATTATTCAAATCTTAACTAATCTCATGAATTTGTTCAAAATTGTTTGTCTCTGGATTAAACATTTGAATTTTCTTGGATAATCAACCATCATAGGATACCCTAGAAATTACTAACCTTCCTTAGGAATAAGATTGGTTTCGTTTTCCGATTCATAAGCAAGTAAGTGCCCGGATATAAGAATTACCCAATGTAGGTCTTCGTATAACTCTGTGACTGTGGTACCAGAGTTATGCCCACCGTTCCCAGAAGCGAGCGACTGAAACTGTTGTATTAGTTGACTGAGTACATCGATGAGAGTATTGATTGATTGACTCACAACAGCTCGCCCGAAGAGACCCAAAGCTGAAAATTCATCAAAGCTCATAAGGACATATAAAAATGTATCTAAAACGATTTGACTTTCTTATATTCTTCTGTTACTCTGTAACTGATCACGAAATCTAACGTCATCTGCTACAGCTTCCTCATCGTCTGAATCTTCATCAAGGTTAGCCACAGGACGAAAACCTAAAGGTGCTGCCAAACGTCCGTGCAGATAGTTGTTAAATACTGATGTGGAAATTGGCATAACACAGTTTGGAACATCTTCGGGCTCAGCGAGTACATTTGTCCAGGCTTCGAGCAGGCGAGTCGATGACTCACGAAGGACTCGGTCATCTGTTTTTATTGACTCTTCTATGACAGCATCTTGCAGAACGGAGCAAGTAAAATTCCCAGCAGCATGGAAAAACTTCTCAAGAACATTGGGGTCGATGGAATTGAGTGTTGCCATTCTGTGCACCAGCAAGACTTTCCGAACTACGTCACTGCGAACAGATTGAAGAATTATTTGTGAAAATCAGAAAAACATCTAATACGAAATCCCTTCCATACCTAAGACCTAAGACTTCACGATTTAGCTTATTCGGTCTGAAAGATAAATAATATTTNACGAAATCCCTTCCATACCTAAGACCTAAGACTTCACGATTTAGCTTATTCGGTCTGAAAGATAAATAATATTTAATCATGAGAGCCAAAGTTCGTAAATACATAGTCTGAACTAAAACAAATTCTAAACTTATGTTTGTCAACTTTTTATTACAAGCAACATATACGAAAAGTTGTATTTACTCACTCATACAGTATTCTGCGATGCAAACTTTCATGTCCCTATGGATTTTACTAAGTGTTGCCCCTATGCGGCTTAAATCCGAATCCGCCTAAGGGCCGATGCAGCAGAATATTGAATCNTTATCATGAGAGCCAAAGTTCGTAAATACATAGTCTGAACTAAAACAAATTCTAAACTTATGTTTGTCAACTTTTTATTACAAGCAACAAATATACGAAAAGTTGTATTTACTCACTCATACAGTATTCTGCGATGCAAACTTTCATGTCCCTATGCATTTTACTAAGTGTTGCCCCTATGCGGCTTAAATCCGAATCCGCCTAAGGGCCGATGCAGCAGAATATTGAATCAACCATAGGCCGATGCATACGCTGATGAATCGGCCGACTATTTTTAGTCAAAAAGCTGGTTTTTTAATTGAATTTGATGGATTTTACTTTACAATAAATAAAATTTTCTTTTACTTGAATCGACAACTATATCGGCCAATTGACCGATTCAACTACGCTGATGCGACCAAATGATCGCATCGGCCCATCCGTTGCATCGGGAAAACACTACCCTGTACGTACATTTTTAGAACGAAATGGTTTTAACAATTGTAATCTTACAGTTCAAGGAAGCCGATGAAGCGTGGAAGAAGTCGGGCTAGCAATCCTAAACGTGCGTTTCTACCTGGAAATAGCGGTCCACTCCTGATAAGAAATAATAAGTAAATTCTCAGCTCCTGTTTCAACACAAGTGCTTTGTGTTTCATCGCTTACATTGAAAAGATTTGGCTGATAAACTGCATTGTTCTTACTACCAAAGCCTCATTCCCACGAACTTTGAGATGGAGATCAAAGAATATATTCTCAAATGCTGAATTTGTAACTACACGCTCCCAATTCATTGGAGGTCTAAAAGATCATATGTAAAATATACAGAGTTTTTGACAATTATTGAGTATATTGGGTGGCATACTTGAACACAGGATACACATCATTTTCAATTACCACCATGATCCTCTGTGGTAGATTAGTGTTGGTGAAACACCAAAATAAGATTGTTTCGGTGAGTCTCAAGATTCTTTCAAATTCATTCTCTCGTCCTCCATTATAAGAATTTAGAAATTGCAGACAGGCTTCAAAAATTACCAGTAGCTCATCGTTTTCAAAATTCTTTTTTGAAGCAAAATGGAGATCAAAGCTGAAACAATAATCGGATTTCAGGCTAGCTGACACAAACTGATGCTCAGCTATAAGAGACTCTAGTATAGTTGTCGCAATCATCTGTAAATAATATTCGGTTACTTCGTATAAATCATAAGTTTGTTTGTTTGAACTAACAAAAGGATGACCAGTGGATCCCAACACATTGATTAGATGGTGTACCAATTCTTTTCGATCTTGTCCATGTCGTTCAATTGCTCGATGCTTAACAATTAATGCAACTACCGATGCCAGCCTTCTGCCAACTGCATATGAAATATCGGAGCTGAACATGAGATTTATTAGTTGCTGAGCCAAAACTGTGGGGATGTCGGTTTCACTAATCCGATCCCAATTGGCAACAAGACAATCCCGAAGAACTTGGGCAGCATCAAAACGCAAGTGTTCTGATTTTGTCCGTTCTAACAGAACAAAAAAAAATTAAGATATAACATACTCAGCTCATGCTTAGTGGTAAACTAAGTTGTATGTTCCAAAGTTAACTTAAAATTACCAATAATAAATTTACAAAGATCCAGGCCATCTTTAGATTTTTTGAAGCGAAGAATCACTTGTTCAGCAGCCGTCCTCTCTTCGTTTGTTACGTTTGGTGCACTCTGATGAAGCGTAGGAAAAAAAAANATCACTTGTTCAGCAGCCGTCCTCTCTTCGTTTGTTACGTTTGGTGCACTCTGATGAAGCGTAGGAAAAAAAAAATTGAAATTTGAATGAATAATTCTGATTCACTGTCTTGTCTACAACACAACATAAAAATTGTAAAGCTTACGGAAATTTGAGCTGCTTTTTCTAATTCTGCAAGGGCATTTTCAAATTGAAACTCCATAGAAAGAAGTTCAATTTCCTGAACAAGATCTTCTGATGTCTGAAGACAGTCAGTAAAGCTTGGTAGGTGTCACAATCAAATCCGATTACTATTGAATCTGAATAAAACTACAAAGTGGATAATAGTACAAAATGGACATCAATAANAAAAAAAAATTGAAATTTGAATGAATAATTCTGATTCACTGTCTTGTCTACAACACAACATAAAAATTGTAAAGCTTACGGAAATTTGAGCTGCTTTTTCTAATTCTGCAAGGGCATTTTCAAATTGAAACTCCATAGAAAGAAGTTCAATTNCGGAAATTTGAGCTGCTTTTTCTAATTCTGCAAGGGCATTTTCAAATTGAAACTCCATAGAAAGAAGTTCAATTACCTGAACAAGATCTTCTGAGATGTCTGAAGACAGTCAGTAAAGCTTGGTAGGTGTAACAATCAAATCCGATTACTATTGAATCTGAATAAAACTACAAAGTGGATAATAGTACAAAATGGACATCAATAGTTAAACCGCTGTTTGGCTTCAACTTTCGTCCTACCTGTCTCTATCTCATTTATAACTTAGGTAAGTCAGGAAGGTCCTTACAGAAGGATTTCTTCTAAACGTCGAAACGATGAAGGGTAAGGGTACACGTGATACTGGTTTTAACCACCACCGACATAACAACAAAAGGTTACTAAACTCTAACAACAGCTTGTTGGAGTACACTAACGTAAAATAATGGCGCAGCACTAAACTTAATTTTAAAATTATTGAAGAATGAAAAATCGATGAATTAACCAAAGTGAAAATTCTCTACTCATACCCCAGCTTTACATCAGCCCGATCACTCGGAAGTACTCACTCCAAACCAGAAAATCTTTTCCTAAACACCTGTGTCTAGACAGGGTGTTACTAAAATTCGCATCCCCTCGCATCCACAAAACTGTTGCCAGCTTGTGTTTTAATTATTTTTGGGGACGAGAAACAACTTAAATTAGAATTTGGGGATGCTAGGGGATGTTTATAGAAGGGCATGCGAAAGGATGTGTATTGTATGGGATACGAGAGGATGTGTGGGATATAGAATGCGCGGGGATGCGTACAGTAGGGAATGCAAGGGGATGTGTATAGGATGGGATGCGAGGGGATGCGAGAGGNTCTCTATCTCATTTATAACTTAGGTAAGTCAGGAAGGTCCTTACAGAAGGATTTCTTCTAAACGTCGAAACGATTAAGGGTAAGGGTACACGTGATATTGGTTTTAACCACCACCGACATAACAACAAAAGGTTACTAACTCTAACAACAGCTTGTTGGAGTACACTAACGTAAAATAATGGCGCAGCACTAAACTTAATTTAAAAATTATTGAAGAATGAAAAATCGATGAATTAACCAAAGTGAAAATTCTCTACTCATACCCCAGCTTTACATCAGCCCGATCACTCGGAAGTACTCACTCCAAACCAGAAAATCTTTTCCTAAACACCTGTGTCTAGACAGGGTGTTACTAAAATTCGCATCCCCTCGCATCCACAAAACTGTTGCCAGCTTGTGTTTTAATTATTTTTGGGGACGAGAAACAACTTAAATTAGAATTTGGGGATGCTAGGGGATGTTTATAGAAGGGCATGCGAAAGGATGTGTATNACGAGAAACAACTTAAATTAGAATTTGGGGATGCTAGGGGATGTTTATAGAAGGGCATGCGAAAGGATGTGTATAGTAAGGGATGCGAAGGGATGTGTATTGTATGGGATACGAGAGGATGTGTGGGATATATAATGCGCGGGGATGCGTACAGTAGGGAATGCAAGGGNGGATGTGTATTGTATGGGATACGAGAGGATGTGTGGGATATAGAATGCGCGGGGATGCGTACAGTAGGGAATGCAAGGGGATGTGTATAGGATGGGATGCGAGGGGATGCGAGAGGATGTATTGATTAGGTAATGCGAGGGGATATGTGGATTATAGGATGCGAGGGGATTTGTATAGTAGGAATATGTGGATTGACTTCACTACGGACTCAGGATGGAGTAAAAAATGTCAAACAAATGACCTGTTAACAATTGGTAAAAATGAATATTTTGCTACAATCTGAAATAAAAAAATACATATTTGATGGTGAATCATATGAGAAAAAAAAATTCTATTACAGTGCGGGAAAATATTTTACTCGAGCGCGAAGATACTTTTGTCCCAAGCTCTTTGCTGGATTAAGCCCTCGAGTAATAATTTTTCATTTTTATGGGGGGTTAATAAATTTTATTTGAATGCTGTTGTTATTTGAACATTGAAATGTAGTAGGATCCTTTAAAAAATTCAGCTCGTTAAGATCAAAGGGTCAATATTTATGATTCATTGAAATCCATGTTTCTGTAAATAACTTTTTAGACGGCACTGAAAAATTTCAGTAAACTATAACTTTTGACTTTAGTAACCTGATTATTTAACGGGCCTCACTATTTTCCAAATTTCTTTAATAATAAAATATCAACTGCATTAAAAGAAATTAACAACCCTCCAAAACGGGGGAAATTATTACTCGAAGACTTTCCCCACCAAAGGCAGCTAGTAAAGTTTGATACACTAGAAGTACATCTCTGCTGCTAGATGTAATGGTCGCTATATAATAGCGTCAGAGCTGCTAGATATAGTGTAGCCGCTTTGCTCCTACTTCTAAGGGATTACATCGTTGCCAACCTTTCGTAATATGTTTTTGAATTTTGTTAAAAAATTCTACATAAAAAATAAAATAATAAAATAATAATCAATTAATTATAAAACAAATGAAGAAAAAAATATTTTGAAATAATTTACGTTGTGACTTCAAATATCACAAGTGTATTGNAATTATAAAACAAATGAAGAAAAAAATATTTTGAAATAATTTACGTTGTGACTTCAAATATCACAAGTGTATTGAATTAGATTGGAACGCCAATTCTACGTATGAATTTAAGAACACTACAACAAAGTTGAAATGTTTCAGATTTTAAATGTTAAAAAAATATTTGAGTGTTCCATAAAATATACATATTGAACAAGCCTCAATCATCATAGTCTAATCAAATTAGTAAATTAAGTCTTGCATTTAGGAAAAGTTTCTCTGTATTAATCTCACTAAAATCCATGATTCATCATTTACGAAATGATAATTTTTTAGCTTGAACAAGTTCCATATTCTAAAATTTATAATTACTAATCTAATTTCTTCTGCTTTTTATATAAATTTCAATTTAATTATTTCCGAGGCTTTTGAAAAGCATTATATAACGAAATACAGTGAAAGGAAAAGCTGAAAATTAATTGTTATTTCTCAAAAGAAAAAGTGAAAAAGTTTATTAAAAATTTAGAGATATGAAAAGTTGAGCTTACTGAAGTAGTAAATTTCCCATTACAACGTAAATCGTTTATGATGTTTTTCAACTAAGTTTTTTCTCACAATTCAAATACATGCGAAATAATTTCTTTAAGGTTAATACAGCTAGTTTCAATAAATGACATGTTGCCAGCACCAATGAGGCAAGATCTAGTCAGTAGCCTCTAGAGACAGGAGCTCCTCCTATATCTAGAAGCTCAAGCTCCTAGACTTAGCAGCAGAGCCCCTAGATTTAGTAGCTTTACCTTTAAACAAATTAAACCTAATGTAACAACATAAATCGAACCCTAATAACCTAAACCTTACCTAACAACAGGCTGTAGTGATGGACTGTAGTAACTTCAGTGCATTACTACAGCCCATTGCTAAGTAAGCTTTAGGTTGTTAGAGGTTAGGTTTGGGTTGTTGGAGGTTAAGTTTGGGTTGTTGGAGGTTAGGTTTAAATTGTTAGCTTAGATTAGCTTAGGCTGAGGTTATTAGATCAGGTTTAGGTTTTTAGATTAGGTTTAGGTTGTTAGGATTAGTNCCCTAATAACCTAAACCTTACCTAACAACAGGCTGTAGTGATGGACTGTAGTAACTTCAGTGCATTACTACAGCTCATTGCTAAGTAAGCTTTAGGTTGTTAGAGGTTAGGTTTGGGTTGTTGGAGGTTAGGTTTGGGTTGTTGGAGGTTAGGTTTAAATTGTTAGGNCAACAGGCTGTAGTGATGGACTGTAGTAACTTCAGTGCATTACTACAGCTCATTGCTAAGTAAGCTTTAGGTTGTTAGAGGTTAGGTTTGGGTTGTTGGAGGTTAGGTTTGGGTTGTTGGAGGTTAGGTTTAAATTGTTAGGTTAGATTAGCTTAGGCTGAGGTTATTAGATCAGGTTTAGGTTTTTAGATTAGGTTTAGGTTGTTAGGATTAGTTTTAAGTTCTTGGTGTTAGATTTAGGTTGTTAGCATTAGGTTGTTAGGGTTAGGTGTTTGCATCAGATAATTGCTGAGGCAGGAACTTGTCAGAAACCTAAGTACTCAGAATATAGTTGAATTTGGTTTGTGAACTGGGTTATCCTATAAGCGAACTACTGCGTGCTTTTAGTTTCGAGTTTGGGAGCTGGAGTTCGACATCGGATATCTTGACTCTAGAATTAGGTTGATGAGTTTAGTTTTAGTTCAGTATTTTCCTATTTTCATAACTAATATTCTGTTTCCTAGTACTCCAACTGTTCGGGCTGACGCTGGGTTGTGAGTAGGAGTAGGGTAGTTTGACTAGGGACGAGATAAAGAATTTTATCTGATTCGGCTGAAAATTCCAAAATTTAAATTCAAATCTCGGACCAAACCAAGAAACACAAAATTTAGATGGTTGTTGTGACTCGTACCTTATTTAACGTTTAAAAGTTTGAATTTCCGGCTTCATAAAATCGATGAGAAAATTTCAACCAACGATTGTGAGGTCATTGACTTTTATAATTTTCTTCCCATTCGGTTGTTCTGTTGATCTTAAGTTAATGTATTTCAACCTTTGTTTTGTTGCGATTGCTTTAAATTCTTGAGTGTTCAGTTGAAAGTTAATGTATTTCAACGTTTGTTTTGTTGCGATTGCTTTAAATTCTTGAAGTTAATTGAATTAATTGAATTAGGAAACTGTTCCTACAGGGTGTTTTAGAATTCACCGTACAATGGTGAAAACGTAGATGTAAAACAAAAAATGCTAAAAAAGCGTTTGTCATCCCCTACTCCACTCCTGTTGTTTACTTCACATTTATTTCTGCTGTAAGGGTGGAACGGAAAACCGCTATTTATTGTATCGTGAATTCTGCTACACCCTGTACATGTCACTGTATAAAATTACAAACTACAGTGAAACTCGTTTAATGTCACAATACAAGTTTCTTTGTATCACGAATTTTTAAATTCCCGGTGGATCTCCATGCAGTTAAGTGTAAGAATAGGTGTGTCACTTATGTCACTGTGCCTTATTTCATATTTCATCTTGAGTCACCCATTCTAACCCTACACATGGAAGTTTACTTCTTTTATTGGCAACTTGGCTGCCATTGTTTGAATTCCACATCTATACTTTTTTTAATCTATCGAAATTTTATATTATCCACTTTACACTTTAAGGCAATGGGGATAGGAATAAAACAGAACTAACAATTAAGCAAAAGTTGCAGCTTTTAGCAAACTTTTAGAAAACAAAAGTGAGTAGGAAAGTTATCTCTGACAATTTCACATTGACAAAAGTACAGTAAGTAAAATTCTGAAAANGTTGTTAGCATTAGGTTGTTAGGGTTAGGTGTTTGCATCAGATAATTGCTGAGGCAGGAACTTGTCAGAAACCTCAGAATATAGTTGAATTTGGTTTGTGAACTGGGTTATCCTATAAGCGAACTACTGCGTGCTTTTAGTTTCGAGTTTGGGAGCTGGAGTTCGACATCGGATATCTTGACTCTGGAATTAGGTTGATGAGTTTAGTTTTAGTTCAGTATTTTCCTATTTTCATAACTAATATTCTGTTTCCTAGTACTCCAACTGTTCGGGCTGACGCTGGGTTGTGAGTAGGAGTAGGGTAGTTTGACTAGGGACGAGATAAAGAATTTTATCTGATTCGGCTGAAAATTCCAAAATTTAAATTCAAATCTCGGACCAAACCAAGAAACACAAAATTTAGATGGTTGTTGTGACTCGTACCTTATTTAAGGTTTAAAAGTTTGAATTTCCGGCTTCATAAAATCGATGAGAAAATTTCAACCAACGATTGTGAGGTCATTGACTTTTATAATTTTCTTCCCATTCGATTGTTCTGTTGATATTAAATTAATGTATTTCAACCTTTGTTTTGTTGCGATTGCTTTAAATTCTTGGGTGTTCAGTTGAAAGTTAATGTATTTCAACGTTTGTTTTGTTGCGATTGCTTTAAATTCTTGAAGTTAATTGAATTAATTGAATTAGGAAACTGTTCCTACAGGGTGTTTTAGAATTCACCGTACAATGGTGAAAACGTAGATGTAAAACAAAAAATGCTAAAAAAGCGTTTGTCATCCCCTACTCCACTCCTGTTGTTTACTTCACATTTATTTCTGCTGTAAGGGTGGAACGGAAAACCGCTATTTATTGTATCGTGAATTCTGCTACACCCTGTACATATCACTCTATAAAATTACAAACTACAGTGAAATTCGTTTAATGTCACAATACAAGTTTATTTGTATCACGAATTTTAAAATTCCCGGTGGATCTCCATGCACTTAAGTGTAAGAATAGGTCGCCATATGTCACTGTGGTNGGTGGATCTCCATGCAGTTAAGTGTAAGAATAGGTGTGTCACTTATGTCACTGTGCCTTATTTCATATTTCATCTTGAGTCACCCATTCTAACCCTACACATGGAAGTTTACTTCTTTTATTGGCAACTTGGCTGCCATTGTTTGAATTCCACATCTATACTTTTTTTAATCTATCGAAATTTTATATTAACCACTTTACACTTTAAGGCAATGGGGATAGGAATAAAACAGAACTAACAATTAAGCAAAAGTTGCAGCTTTTAGCAAACTTTTAGACAACAAAAGTGAGTAGGAAAGTTATCTCTGACAATTTCACATTGACAAAAGTACAGTAAGTAAAATTCTGAAAAATAGGGAACAGATTCAACATGCTGCAAGTAAACACACAGTTCAGTTGATCATGAACATATTCCTAGTATGGGACAAGTTCAGAAGAGTCTTGAGAAAATTAAATTTGGACAAAATCATCATCGAAGAAACATTTTGATGTTCTGTGCAGAAAAAAGTTATTGACTATTTTCTTTAGGTTAGACGTAAGTAATTTTGAACATTCACTGTCTTAGTAAATTTAACACGTAAGCCAAGTTTCACAAATCCGTTTCTTGTCACCAAAGACCGTGTTAAACACCAAAATTTAAAAAGTTGCCTATATTGCTTTGTCACATCTTCGTTTTATATCACCAAAAATTTCGGCCTCCCTTGGAAATGACATTCAACGAATTCCACTGTATGTATAACAGAAATGGTTTTCAACTTTCATATTTTTCGTGTAATTATTATTCCAAGAATATCGTCTGGAAACATTTTTCTGATTTCTTGTAACACCAGCGTGATGAAATTCGCCATGGCCAACAATATGGAGACTTCTGAACTGATTAAACAGCTCTAAAGGTAATAACACACTTATTTCAAAAATGCTAATTTTATGATATAATCTCAGGTTGAGATTTTCCATTGCCAAAATTATTATTGCTTACCTTTCACTCAACAGTAACAATGTAATGATCATAATGACCTAGAAGGCTCGTCGGCATCATTGTAAAGCTGATGTTAAGCTGGATCTATAGTTGCCTTTCCCCGACCGTGCTTCGAGGAAAGTGCGGTGTGGTTCAAAAATTTCAATGACACAATCAGTTTTTTCCAAGGCAACTGCATTCAAATAGGTACTGAATGTTTTTAACCACACCGCACTTTCCTCGAAGCACGATGGGGGAAAGGCAACTCTAGTTTCAGCTTTAGTTGGCTTCACAAAAGAAAATACAGTGGAACACGCTTATAAAATTTTTTGCACTGATAATTCTGGTCTTATAGCCATCATGGTCTTATAACGGATATAAGACCAATCTGGTCTTTATAAAACCTATGAACTTTTTAAATAAAATAAGCCGTTATATTTAATTTTTCGACGGGAACTTCAGTAGTTAAATGGAGAAGCAATCGTAAAGTAATGTTGAGGCATACTATTACTATAATTAATCTGTAATTTTCGCTTTAAAAATCGAGTTTTTAATAGCGTTAACGTGATATGAAGATCAAGTAGCAATCGTTTGCCAATTTCTACAAAAATTATAACTTTATATTCCTTGAGTGATTCGGACTTTCTTAACTTAAACTTATCTTCAGTTACCCCTTTGAGAACAATTGAAACTTAAATTTTTTCCACTTAAATTTTAAGAAGAGTTTAAGAAGCGGACGAGTACTGTCAGATTGACACTTTCGATGAGCGGACATCACAATATTTGATCGCAAAGTGGGAAATACTTTGTTGTATGCATAGGCATACAACTCATAAAATCAACAAAAATTCCTAGATTTCCTATGATTGCTAAAGCTGACCTTACTTCGAATCACTTGGACTTCAGTGTTTGAACTATGTGGATTAACCTATAATTAATCCATGCTCAGCTACAACTTATAATGGTTTTCAAGGTTTCAGAAGGTCAATTGCTTCAATTTTGTAGGAAAACAAATGAGAATAAATTCCACTTGTTTACTTTATCCACTTTGATAAACCAATTACTTTGTAATTTAAAGAATTTAAGCGTTAAAAGTAGAAAAGAAGTTTATGGAAGTCAATTAGTAAAAACTAGTACAGCTATGGCCAAGTTATTCCGGGCCGTCTTTCTCCAACTTTCACCAAAATCGGTTTAGAAAATTAGATACACAATTATGAGCCATAATTCATGACAAAAAGTGAAAGTGAAGTTAGCTGACACATTTTAACAATTAATAGGGAAGGCGGCGGGCCTAATTTTTAATAATAATTTATTAATAATTATTATTAATAAATATAATTATATATTTATATAGTTATTATATAATATTTATTATTTACTATTAATATTATATATATTATATAATATTTATTATATGTATAATATATTTATAAAATTTTTATATTATAAATATATTACGCTAAAACCTCACGGATAGGCCGCGGCTCATACACTGAAATTGAGCGTCAACTGGTTGCATGCGGCTTGTACATGAGGGCGGCTGTCTTTTATTTTAAGAAAGTCCTCAGGCTACGCTGTTTAAGATTAAAAATCGCACAGTATAAAAGCAAATAACTAATGTAGACTAACTCAGAATAGTTGTAAAAATTTGAGAGTCAAACTGCACGTTGGAGAATTTAAAGAAAAAATTGAATTTTAATGCAAAACGTTTCGACTTGTTGTCTTCTTCAGTGGCTAAGATAATTAAAGATTAAAATCTGAAAATTGAAAATTGATAATTGAGTAATGGAAGTTAAGAAAGTGGGATTTGACAATTGTAGGAAAGTTTGTTTGACTTCTTCAAATTTTAAAATCCTGTTGTTACGCCAATTTCATTGTTACCGATATGGGCTAACTCAGAATAGTGTCTTTTCCATATTAAAAAAAATAAATGTAGACTTTTGGCACATTTTAGTTGATAAAAATTATTGTTTCACTGGAAAATTGATTCAAATTTTTAAGACTTCTCTCCCAATTAACTTCCATAGTCAAAATTCCCAATCAATCTCAATTATTCTAACAACAATCTATTTTTTCTCCAAATAATTTCTTTCTATAATCACTATCGGCGTCAATTATCATCAGACTTTTAGTACAATTAGGAAATTTAAGTCTCGCATTTCATCTATTGTAACTATGATATTTTAGTACACAAACTAATGCGGCCTATCTGCGGGTGCGGCCTTTCTGCAAAGTAAAAACACCCATAAAAAAAGTGAAGCTTATACGCGTATGTGGCCAATGCGCGAAGGCGGCTTTTCCGCGAGGGTTTAGGGTATTATTAATAATTAATGTTATTATAAATAAATAAAATTGATAATAATTATTAAAATCATTTTTTAATAATTTTTAATAATTTTTAATAAAAATTTTTAATTTCAATTTTGCTTGTCTTCAACCACCAGCCAACTTCACCCCGTCCAAATTTTGAATTTCGCGTTATTTAATTTCTAAAAATTATTTAGGGAAAGCGACTTTTTAAGGCCCGGAATAACTTGGCCATAGCTGCACATGTTTAGGTTCCAAAAAAAAATAAGAATAAAGTAAATGTCGAGACTATGGAGGAATATCAATGCCACTAATATTTTTATATTTTGAGGATATCATCTTCGAAAAATTCAACTTCGATTAAAAAAATTTGACTTTTGAAGTTGAAACTTTCGAAGCTGAAACTTTCGAAGCTAAAACTTTCGAAGTTGAAACTTTCGAAGCTGAAACTTTCAAAGCTGAAACCTTCGAAGTTGAAACTTTCGAAGCTGAAATTTTCGAAGTTGAAACTTTCGAAGTTGAAATTTTCGAAGTTGAAATTTGCGAAGTTGAAACTTTTGAAGCTGAAACTTTCGAAGTTGAAACTTTCGAAGCTGAAACTTTCAAAATATTCGAATTCACCAGACTAAATTCCAAATTAAGGTTTGCACTTGAATTCCGACTTGTTTACAGCAGGCGAATCTGGAACTAGTAGCCGATCATCCTCATCCTAAATATTCAAAGCAAAAAAAAAAGGTTTCACAACTAACCTCCGGCGCCGAAAATCTTATAACATACATACGTCAACTAATGATAAAAATGGGTGTGTTCACAACACCATAGTCAATCCGATCACCAAATCAACTCATTCGCATCTTGTACTGCCTTGAGCGGTGACATCCTTGCAAAATGTTTGCCATGTCCGCCACCAAGAGCTCTGAGTGGTTCAAAGTCAACACTACCTGGAGTAGTTATGTCGTTTAGACTACCAAGGCAAAAAAGTCTATGACCCCATTCACTGCGGGGACGACGGAATGAATGTGCTTGTGCCTCTAATTGTGAAATAGAAGTAGTAGTGCGACCTCTACCACTTGCGTTCTTCTGAGTGAGGATGCAGGACGCCTAATTAATCCTCCAGCAAAATTGTACAGGGCAAAAGTTCTCGCACCTCGGCTAAAATGCTGCCAGCATGGTAGCTAGCCGCCATGACGCCGGGTGGTAGGATAAGAATGAATCAACAAATTATATTACAAATAATTCTACATTAGATTTAATAAACTACATTGGACATGTAGAGTAGTTCCGATTTCGGCACTAACATTGGTAGTAGCAGCCGCTGATGTTGAGGCACGAGGAGTGGTTCCAGAAACCGTAAACTCATGGAGAGTATTACCGCTTCCGATGGGACTGGCAAAATCTTTGAAAATGAGAATCAAAATACACCAAATCAAAACAATCCAGGTCGAGGTCATGTTAACATATTTACTTCAAAATGTCATTCTTACTTCTCAATACACCAGCGGGGAATTCGCACTTTCAATTTGTCTTCGATATACGTTTCCGAAGTCCGCCAGCATGTCTAATACTCGACGTAACTCTTGTTGATTTCTATCAGTCTCCATTCCAAATTAAATCAATGAATTTACTTAGAAATTCATCATTGAAAGTTGAAAGTTCACTTTCCTATCGCGGCGCCGGTCACATGAGTAAGTACTATAATTATTCAATCTTTGAAAAACTGACAATGTACAACAATGTTTCCCACCGCCTACCGCCCACCCTCTTCGTCATCTTTATCTTCGAAAGTTTCAACTTCGAAAGTTTCAACTTGAAAAGTTTCAGCTTCAAAAGTTTCAGCTTCAAAAGTTTCAGCTTCGGAAGTTTCAACTTCAAAAGTCAATTTTATGATTCGAAGTTGAATTGTTCAAAGATGAATTATTCGCAAAATATAAAAATCTTAGTGGCACTGATATCCCTCCATAGAGATTACGCATGTTTTGATCTTATACAGCATGTTTACAAAAAACGGATACTAATGAAAGTTGTTTTCTCTTAAGTCAAGTTGAGACATTTGATGAACAGCGGTAAAAACAAAAAGTGGAGGGAGTGAAGTTAGATGAGGAATTATTCAACAAAAATAGACTCACCCAGACACAAATACAAACTAATTAACTATAACTAATTATTCAAAGTAATAAATATCCAACCCAACGGTGCTTCAATCCAGGCAACAACTGTGTCAAAGGTCAGATACATTTATTGTCCATGGTAAGCTAATGTTTGAGATAAGATCGGAAGATGTGATATATTTCGTTAATCTAAATGTCCACTTGCGCCACAAGGCACCGCCCGTGAACCCATTTCATAAATGGGTACTATTTCTAATTCTCACTTTGTTTTTGCTAATTTTTAAAATGCTTTGATAGACCAAAAATAGAGTCAGATTATGGACTCAATGAGTCAATGACTATCCTCCGGCAAAATTGAGTCATGTGATAAATTAGTCTAGCAACGATAATTGCCAGTGAGCAATTGTTCTTCAAACCTGGGACTGAAAATAAATTCAGGTTCGACATTTTCCAGACACTTGAAATTTTAACACACCCCATTGTCGAAGGGGATGTGTGGAGTAAGAAAATATAATTAAAAAAACTCCAGAATGAGGGGGGGGGGGGGCAAGGGGCTAGTGTTGAAATTGAAAAAAAGGGTTTCAAACACCCTTGTCAACTTTTTCGTTTATCTGCCATATAAGTCGATTAAATTTTGTATGAGTGTACGTAATCGCATTCTCCAGGAGCCATATTTTCGGTATAAAAAAATATATTTTTTGAATTTTTATTAAATTTTGAAAAGTATAATTTCTGAAAAATAAACATTTAGATCATGTTGGATATTGATCTACTCCTACTACTTTTGGGAGCAGCATTGAATGCATGAAATCATGTTTAGAACAAAACCCAACATGATATAAATGCTTTTTTCAGAAATAATCTTCAAAATTTAATAAAAATTCAAATAATATATCTTTGAAAAACTAAAAATATGGCACATGGGAAATGCGATTAGATACACTCATACAACACTTAATCGACGTCGGTCAAATAACGAAAAAGTTGACAAACCCTTTTCTTCAATTTCAACACCAGCCTCTTGCCTCCCTTTCCCCCATCATTCTAGAATTTTTTAAATTATATTTTCTGACTCCACACATCCCCTTTAGCAATGGGATGTGTTAAAATTTCAAGTGTCTGGAAAATGTTGAACCTAAATTTATTTTTAGTCCCAGGTTTCAAGGACAATTGCTCACTGGCAATTATCGTTGCAAGACTAGTCTATCACATGACTCAATTTTACCGGAGGATAGAGTCATCGACTCATTGAGTCCATAATCGGACTCTATTTTTGGTCTATCAAAGGATTTAAAAAAATAGCAAAAACAAAGTGAGAATAAGAAATAGTGCCCATGTATGAAATGGGTTGGCGGGCGGTGCCTTGTGGCGCAAGTGGACCTTTAGATTAACGAAATATATCAGATCTTCTGATCTTATCCTAGACATTGGCTTACCAGGGACAATGTTTGTGAAGCATTTGAAGAAATTGATGTTGACTATTGCCAAAAGGTTTGTCGTTCCGTTGGATGCCGCTTACAGGCATGCATAGATGTAACGGCACACAAGTGTCAATCAAACAAAGAAAATTGGTCAGTCAACATTAGACAAGAATTATTATTATTATTATTGCCAAATTTTTTATTATTGAATGTAATTTGTTAGATGTTCCGTCATAATTAATTGATTTCTTGACAATAATTCCTGAGTTATGAAACGCTAACATTATTTGGAAATTATTATGAAATTATAGTTTCTAGACAATAATTTGAAAAAATAGTATATGCCAACTTACACAACATGTGTGTGTCTGCTGCCCTATGCCATTTTTGGTGAAAGGCAGAGAAAATTAGTATCCGTTTTTTGTAAACATGCTGTATAAGTTCCGTCTGGCACGAACTTGGGGTTTGAATTAGGTCTTAAATCCGTTTCGGACTTATAACCGTTGGTCTTATAATGCGATATTTCTCCATGCTAAATACATTATTCCAAACCAAGTGCGCCAAAAATTGGTGTTATAACCGAATTGGTCTTTATTAATCCTTTATAATCATATTTATTAATTATGATTATAAAGGATAAATTATCCCATGCACTAAACCGGAACCGGATACTAATTAGGAATTAATAATTCGAGTACGACAAGCAAACAATGTTACAACCAACAACCGCATTCATAATTTCCTATCCGTTTCGCAAGGCATGACAGTAGCAGTGTCCTATATTTGGTCTACTTTTTTGACAACTTCAAATTATATCACCCGTCTACATTCATATCGGTAAAACCCGACAATAATGTGGTTGCTTTGAATTTGAACCAATTTGAATTTGAGGCTGTTTCTAGAGCTCGAGGAGCTTCTGCTCTTTATTCACAGTTATTAACTCATTGTGAACTGTGGATCGAGTTCAATTCTAGTGACAATAATGTCACTCCTCTCTTCTGAGAAACTGAGATTAATTCTGTTTAACCTCTCACTTCTTTTGATTTTTAATATAACGAAATGCTCGAGCAGATACAATAGTCGGGTTCGGATAATTACATATCAGAATGCCACCATTGAAGAACTTGAAGTATCACCTACCTCAGAGAAGCCAGTACAATGTCAAGACGAAGATGGTAACGATGTTCCATGGTAAAGTCAAAATTAATTTTTAATTTAAAAATAAATTATATGATTGGTTACATTGATACTGAAAACGTTTGGTTAGGTTTATTGCTTACAAGCTTCCAAAGGTGAAGACAGCGTCAGGTTCGACGTTTAGACAAGGAACGGGCTACTCGTACATCCTTCCAGGAAACGATAAATGGAAACCTTCTGTGAAATCAATTGGAAATCTTAACTCAATTGTTGGCAGGACTCTACGACCCTTCATTGACTCTGTACATAAGACTTTTTAGTAGTACGGGAATTTCCGGTGGTTTCAGATCTAAATTATTATGAATTTTGATTTTAGACTAGTGATATCTTGAGTGTTGTATACAATGACCAACCGCCTTACAGAGAAAATTCAATTGGTACCAATGGTCATTCCAAAGGAATTGTCCTATCGAACGGCAGTGGTGGCATCTGGCTCATGCACTCTGTTCCCAGATTCCCATTGGCTGGAAATGAATTTTATCCCTCAAATGGACTTGTCAATGGTCAAATGTTTCTTTGTTTGACGCTAAGTGCTGATCAAATCGACTCAATTGGATATACATTTGAGGTAGTACGACCCTATATAGTTAACGCATCCATGCCGGAACAATTGAAGTCAACTTTTCCAAGTATACAAAAGTTTTTAGAAACGAAACGATTCAAAACTACAGTTCTCAATGGAACGTCCACACTATCAGTTGGGAAATTGAATTTCCAGGTTTTTGCCAAAAGTCCTAAATTTGAACGAGGTAGTTTTTTTTAACAATGAATTAGAAGAAAATTTATTAACATAAATTGTCTTGCAAACAAAAAATTACAGAAATTTTTATGGATTGGCTCGCACCGACTTTGCAAAGTAGTTTGGACGTGCAGTCGTGGTTGATTGGACGTGGAGTATTAAAGTCAAATTGTGCTGAACACGACTACCAAGTATACAATATTGCTGAAAAACGAATTGATGGGAAAGATTTTTCAAAAAGTGATCATTCAAAATGGGCTGTTACGGCCAAAGATAGTCAAGTACCTTGGGTTTGTGTTTCCGATTTAAACAGAATGGTAAGTAAGATATACCCTGATGGAAAATAATGCTGTTATTTTTTTAGAGGAATTAAAATATTAGGTTCAGAATTTTTTTTTAGAGAAATTTAAACATTAGGTTTAGGTGTGACTCTGAACAGACCTAATTTTTGTCGATTTTCACACTTTCGGTTTGAGTCTGAGTTTGCTGTAATTTAAGAGGTTTAAATACTACAGGTCGAACCACTTTAATCCAGGCCGTAAAAAGTCGCTTTCACCAAAAAAATTTGTAACAGCAATAAATGGTGCTAAATACAAAAGTTTCACTACCTTGGCAGCGCTTCAATAAATAAATTTGAAATTTTGCACACATTTTTCTAATCGCTTTGTACATCTTGTCCATGAATTTGACCTAAATCGATCGGTTGGAACTCTGGACACGACAAAGACGTGGGGATGCCATTAAAATAATGGAATAGAGTGTGCCCTTCAATGTGGTAAGTTGGTATTTGAGAGTTTACCACTTTTTACTAACTTTTACCGGGAGGAAAAAATTCAGCCAATCAGATGATAATAAAAATTACAAAATTTTAACCAGTCAGTGGGAGAAAACACTACAGAACTCTGTTTTCTAGCATACAGACTGTATGGTGTAACATACATACCTCTGTATGCTAAAAGACAGAGTTCTGTATATGCTACGTCATGCCGACGCACGACAAGTTTGGTTACTGTGAGGGGATAATAGAAGTATAATAATGTGAAATGTGCGTGGATAAAAATCACTGGTTGTTGCTCGACATCTCTCACGTTAGCAACAACGAATGATTTGTAATTAATGAATTATTGTTCGAACTGTTTCAAGAATGATTGCCTAAGGAATAAATCCGTACTGTATCTTTATATTTTAGAAGTAATTAATTTTTAATCCGATTTATTTAAAAAAATGATACAAAATCAATGCCTTACTACAACAGACATTCACTTGTAAACTATTGACTTAGATCACATCAAGTAACCTTATTCTCTATTATAACTAATCCAGCTTCAATTTTTGTCCCAATACAAAGCAGTAAAATATAAATTTAATGACTGATAAGTGTTCAGTGCAGGTATAATAATTATTTTTAGAGGTTTGTTGAAACCACCGGCGGATAAAACGATAGTATTTATGAAATGAAGTGAAAGGAGCCAAAATATTGCCCAAAAGTCACCTCTACGGGACAAAGAAATTTTGAAATAACAGTATTAAAAGTTTCATATTGACACTAACAAATGCCTAACTTTTTGCACGTCAAAATTTTTTTTCAATACTTTGAACTATTATTATGCTATTATATCTACTTCCCTAATGATTTGCTGAAATATAAATAATTATTGTTGTTTCAAGCGATCTTATAATTATATGTTGTTTTCGGGATGTATTTTATCATAATTCTCCCATCATAATTGTGTAAAATCATCATTTCGACCTGCGCTATAAAAACATACAGACTTCTGTCTTTTACCATACAGGGTTCTGTATGCTACGTCACTGCACTACAGAACTCTGTCTTTTAGCATACAGAGGTCTGTATGTATGGTATAACATACAGACCTCTGTATGCTAGCAAACAATTCTGTAGTGTTTCCTCCCACTGCCAGTTCAGGGGGGATTTTGAATTTCCCTAGATGCACTAAAATACCAACTTAGGAACTTATAGGGTTGTACCAAATGTTTTTGGTAAACAACCTCACAATACCGAAATTTTACTGAAAATTTTTATCAAATTTAACAGCTTGAAGGGTATTATTATTATTTATTAAAATTATTTCTTTTATTCCAGGAAGGTCAAATGTCACGAGGCGGAGCGACAGTTTGCATTTCGAATTCTGTTTTGTGGAGAGCGTTTAACTCCGCCATTTTAGATTTAGAACCGTGTGACCTACCCAATAAGGGCTAAAAAAATTTAAACATATTTATTATTTTATGAATAATTTTAACTAAATAAATTTTAATAAATTCTTCTTAGATTATTATTTTAATTATTGTTTATTCATTGGGGAGAAACTACATTGGAACTCGCCTATTATGACTGGATTTGTAATGGAAATTATAATGAACTTGAATCGCCGTCGGTGGTCCCTGCACGGAGACAGGTACATTATTGTCAAAAACATTGGTCATAATGAACTCGGTATACTGGACTATCAGTTCTAATGAGCCAAACCTTGCGGTCTAGTGTTTCATTTCACCACCAGAGATAATTCAGACACTATTTTGTTGAAAACGTCAAGCTAATTTAATAAAATGAAGAAATGAAGTTATATTTCGTTCCTCACCCGTTGGTGTCACTTGTTGTAAGTAGTAGTACGTTGTTCAGATGTTAAATACAATTCACATGTTAGTGGATAAAATATCTGTAGAATTAACTTGCATTACATCGTGATGAAGTGTTTAAAAATGGCAAAAATGTAAAATACCGGACTTTCACTTTGGGGAAAGTCAATACAGAAATGGGCTTAAAAATCACAAAAGCCGACTAATTTTTCCTGTGTTTTAAATTTAGTCTGTCGAAATAGGCTAACGAGAGACGTAGTAGTTACATAATTAGCAGACCCAACATCACTACAGTTCATTCCGAAACTATACGAGCAACAATTTTTTTTTCAAAATTCAAAGAATTATTCTATAATTCTTATCTAAGTCATCAAATACTTATTCATTTTGATGATAATTAGTAGAATTTTAAGTCTCAAAAGTCAATTGTCGTTAAAACCAAATTTAGAGATAAGATTGTGATTTTAGAAACGAGGTAAAGGCGTTCCAAAACTATAAGCGCACTCTCTAGTTTTTCAGTTTCCTTATTATTGTTTCGTTGGCATTTAATATCGAAAGTTAATCAAACTAACGACTTTTGCGAAAGTCAATATAGAAATAGACTTAAAAATCACAAAAACCGACTAATTTTTCCGGAGTTTTAACTTCAGTCTGACGAAATAGGCTAACGAGATACGTAGCAGTTAAATAATTAGGAGACCTAACATCGCTAAAAGTGAGAAACAATAGCTTCACTGTCAATTGGAAAAAGTTACACTTTCTCCTTCGCTAGTGACTAACAGCTGATGATTGCAATGTAAATGGTTTAATTATTATTGTAAGAAATTTAATGCTGAATTCATATAACGTACACCCAAACCCCTATGGTTCATTGTATTTAGTGAAATTTTTGTTTTTGCCTTGTGACAATTTCTTGTTATCACTCGTCTTTTGGTTAAAATATCTTTCCCCGTCCCCTCTTTAAAAAAATCAGGCTGTCGCGTCCCCGCCCCCATCTTTAACAAAAACACTTCCCCGTCCTTCCCCATCTTTCTCAACAAATCGACTCACCCGTCCCCGTCTTTTGAGAAAAAAAAAAGGGTCCCTGTCCCTGCCAGTGTTCGGAACCCCAGTCACCCGTCCCCGTCCCATCCCCGTTTTTGCTTAAAAAATTTATCCCCCGTCCCGTCCCCGTTTTTGCTTAAACAATTTTACACCCGTCCCGTCCCGTCCCCGTCTTTTCATAATAAAAGGCTTCTCCCTCCCCGTCTTTGATTAAAAAAATTTATTTCAATTTCGATTAGGTAGGCAAAGTTGATTTCGGTTTCGATTTTTATTTCGAATAGCAAGATGATTTCGAAAATTGAAATTCAATTTCCATACAAATCGAAATCCAAAACTAGACAATAGAACTAGAAATTACCTTTTCAGTCGAACGAAATCGAACCCTATGACTTTGTAAGCTGTCCAAACCAAAATCGAAACGTTTATATTAGTGAGCTCTAATAATTGAAATTTAGATTTCCAATGAAGCTAATTTGGAAGTCTGTGCCTGAATAACAACAGTCTTTTAAAAAGATATGTCTTCACCCTCGTCTTTCGTAGAAAACAGACTTTACTGTCCCCGTCTTTTCTAAAAAACCGTCGTACACTTCTTTCATACTAAACATCCTCACCCCTCCCCGTCCCTTCCCAAATAATCGACTCACCCATCCCCGTCTTTTCAAAATAATCGACTCACCCGCCCCAGTCCCGTCCTTGTCTTTTCAACATAATCAACTCACCCGTCCCCGTCCCGTCTCCGTCTTTCTCAAAATTCGACACCCGTCCCCGTCCCGTCCCCGTCTTTTCAAAATAATCAACTCACCCGTCCCCGTCTTTCTCAAAAATTCGACTCATCCGTCCACGTCACGTCGTCCCCGTCTTTTGAGAGAAAAAAGGGTCGTCGTTCCCGTCCGGACGGGGACGGGATGCCAAACACTGGTCACTGCTCGGAAGGGGACGGGTTGCCGAACACTGGTTTTGGGTGACCTCTAGACTCTCCTAAAGATCAACAGTTCAATAAAATGGACCTTGTGGTAATATGGAAAGTTGTTCATGAGGTCACCGTCTACCGGCGTGACAAAATACAAATCAAATTAAACTGAAACTGAATGACTATTCCTGTGTCTGGTAATTTACTTTGAAAGTTGTTGTTCCATCGATACTTTGAATAAAAAAAATTGTATTGGATGTAACACCTTCACACTAATTGGACGAAGCGGTAGATTGAAGAAATTCCAGTATGTTTATTAGGTTATTTACTACTGCAAATTTCAAAAGTATTAGAACCAGACTACCGTAAACATTTCAGTAACTGCTTAACATCTTAAACATTACGTAATAATATTGAGGGTATTCCCGAATTAAAGTTCTTAAGTATAATAAGTTAAGTTAAGTAATCAACTTCTATGGTCAACAATAATGAGGTAAACTCACGAATTGTCATCCTAAAGTCAAAATCATATTTCACCACCCAATCAGCTGTATTTAAAAACATAACATAAAAATTTAACAGCTTAACCAAGGCGTCGGGAATTGCCTCATTGCTTCTTTAACACTTAAGCCCATAAACCATTGGCGAATTTGAGTGGATTTATATGGTTTTTAGCGTCCTTTTCTGCTTCAAGCCCAGAGCCTCGACTTACTTGCTTACATGGAGTTGAAAGTTTAGAACAATAAGTTAGAGTTCTATTTTGCAACATTTTTTGGGCCCACTGTATTAAAATCTAAAAATTCATTCAACTAGCACAATATCTTTCAATAAGTGAGAAAACGTAAGAAAATTCAAAAATTAAAATCCCGTCAATTCTGCCATAAATTGAATATTAAAATTTAATTGTTTGAATTTGAATTCTCTTCGGTCAGCCTGCCGAATAACATAAAAGACCAGTAAAGGTAGTAAATAGTTAATTTTTTACAAATTCCTTACCAAACTCCACGACTGTCTTGTCGATTTTGATAAAAAGTAGACATATCGTAAAGGTCAAACCATAATTGCTCACGTGCTTCCAGAGTAGGTGGCAAAAAATCTGGTCTCCATTTTCCTGAATCTTTTTTGAACACAGAATATGGTACTAATAAGTGACCAAGTGATGTATCTGTGGTACGAAAGTTGATCCACTTTTTTAAAGAATTGGATAGATTGACGTTCAAAAAGTTGCTATCAAGAGATGGGATGTAATTTTTTAAAATGATCCATTCCATTGAAGGTTTCGTCATGACCTTATTAAAAAAGGTTTCAAGTTGGGGGTCAGGCTTGTTAGCGGGGCTTGTGACCATCTTCACCATAAGGTCTGCCGCCGCTAGTCTTCGAAATACCAATGAGTCCTGGACAAGGGTTAAAGTTTTAATATCATCAAACAGAACACCCACAAGGACGAGTATGTCGAGATGAATTTCACGATCGACAGTATCCCCTACAATTCGTACATTTGAAAGTGCCAACTTTTTCAATGATTTAGGAAAATGTTGTAAATCAACTGTCAACATTGTTGTTTCACTGAAATTCGCGTAAGGTGAGCCTTTGAGAATCAGATGTTCTAAAGTAGTAAGATTTTGAAACATTTGTGACATTACTTCTCCTGGTTTGACACCTGCTAATGTCACATTATCCAAAGTTAAATGTGTGAGGGTATCATTGGCAAGAATCCGTTGAAGTGTTGATGGTTTCAAATCATGACATCCATTGAGTGCAATTTTTTTAAATTGAAATTTTGGTCTCTCACTATTATCTAACATGTCCATGAGGATTCGGTCACAGTCACTGAACATAGTAGTCAGTTGACCTTCAGCAGGTAAAATTTTCAAATAATTACACCCTCCAATTTTAATATGAATCTTAGTTTCTGAATAACTTGGTTGAAGAACATACTTTGTAGACTCTGTAGATATGAATCCAAGGAGGGCCTTGAGACATGGAAATTGTCTCATCCGTTCCAATGGTTGACGTAGGAAGTAACTATATATACATGTGTCACAATGATCCAATTGAAATTCCGCATCTGGTCCAATTTCTTGACGAAAATCAAGACTAAACTCACTCAGTCTTCTAAAATATATGTAATAATCACGGAGTCTAGCTGGTAATTTGCCATAAAAAGTAACATTCCTAAGTGTGAATACTTCTAACCTATGTGTACTTCGAACGTAACGAGTCAAATTTGTAATGTTTATGTTCACACCGTTGAGGTCAATGAGGTTGAGGTAACCATAGTTGAAGTGGGTATCAAGCATTTGTTCAAATTCTCCACCTTGTTGTTCTAGCTTTAGGCGTCGTTGCTTGTATTTGTCTGTATCTTCATGACGATAACGTCCAACATCTTCCCGCTGATTCCGTAGAGCCTCAATTATTGAAACATCTAATGCAAAAACGATAGATGCAACGATTACTACAAAGAGTATGCTCGAAATGGCGGCTCCCTTGAGCGAAAAGCACCAACTACATTTTTCTTCAATGCCTACAGCTACTTCTGGTGAAACTCTCCGGTTTCTAACTCTACAATCTAAAATTAATAAAAATTAATTGATTTGTTTAAGATTTAATGAATTAAATAAATAATTGCTTACTTCTACTGCTACTTGGTTCAGCATCTTCAAAGTTGTCCATAATTACCAAGAATAGTCATAAATTCACAAAGTTTTCAAATTTCAATTGTATACTGTAGAGTCGTCTTACAAAATATGAACAAGAGGATCACAACACCACCTACACCCATCACCAAAGGTCAGAGGGTTCATGCGACAGTGAGATAACCTCAATTCAAAGAAAATGCTCACAAACTCAAAGATTTTACAACTAAACTCATGCCGAATATTTTCCAAGAGTTTTTAAATATAAAGAGACTTGAAATTTTTTAATCAAAATTTATTTTTGACACTATCCGTCTACTGACGAAGGCACCAATATTGAGTAGTTTAAACCAAAGTAATTTAGGATGGAGTGGATCACTAATGACCAAATTATCTAAATTTGTCCATTCCAATGTCCTATTTTTCTTTGTTAATGTAAACATGTCGTTCTCTTGTACAAACTGAAGGATTTGGGATTGAATCTCTTGAATTGGGGTCATAGTATCGTCAAAATCGCCATGTTCTATGTCTTTAAACTTTCCACCGAATGAATTGTCGATAAAAATCCATTCTGATTCACTTGACAGAAGGGTAGTGAGGATAAGTTTCCAGTTTGGTATTGTATATGACTGAGTCGAAGTCCCATTCCAAATTTGCCATGCCACTCGACTTGTTTTGAAGTATCTAGAAAAATTTTGTAGAATTAGTTGGTTCTTGATTTGGACTTGGTATAGTACCAATTTATCCAAATGAAAATTAATTGAACTATTAGTGTCTACATTCAATTGAAGGAAGGCTAGAGTTAAATTTTTGAGAGTTGTTGGAAGGTCATTGAGATATACAACATGTTCATAAGGAGGTTGGGTGAGGAACCAAAAACGTTTCAAATCTTCTGAATCCGCATATGCGTAGTGTCCAAATTTAAGTGTGAGTTCTTGTAGTCGAGTAAAATTTGTTAGAAATTGTGACACTCGTTGACCTGGTTCCAATCCTGTCACATTCCCGTCTAAATGAAATACTTCAAGAGATGAGGAGAGTGTGTTGAATGTGGTTACATCTAATGTCGCTTGACGAAGACGTAATATTTTTAATCCTCCAATCATCTGGGGATTTGCGTTGATACTTTCAATATAGTGACTAATATAAGGAAGAGTTGAAATTAGTTCCCGTCGATCATAGTTGAGACTGAAGTAAGTAATTCCCCAAATTGAGATGTTGACATTGAATTCGAGAGCACCGAGGTCACCAGTTTTATGATAAGCTGATTTAAAAAAAATTAATCCTTGAAGACAAGTTTCATTAATAAATTGTGATAAATCAGGTATATCATTCCAACCACCAGAACAGTCGTCACATAAGTCGATTGTAAAATTTGAACTTGGACCAATGGGTTCGTTGTAGATGAGAGTGAAAGATTTTAATTTGGGTGGTCGATAGGGTCGTTCGCTCCAGGGCATTGTTCCATTGAATTTGACATTAGTCATTGTGATACTTTCCAAATCTTCAAAGCCGTGGTATAGCATATCAACGAATTTTTTGATATTGATGTGAACATAGTCTAATTCAATTGTACGAATTGAGCTTCGTCTGTCATAGGGAATGAGTTCAAATTCTTCATACGCTGTTGGAGTACCTCTGAGAACAAAATCTACTTGTGTAGGATGTTCAGGGTCGTAGTAGTATGGACGATTTCGACCAATCCTTTCTGCTTCGAGTATGACAAGGTCTAGAACAATGACGAAAATTATTGAAGCAAAGAGTAAGACGCTAATGAGTAGAATTGTCATGCGCAGAGTAAAAAATCCAGGTGGACAGCAACAATCGGGCTTTTGGACCAATGAAGTTTTCTCATTGGTTGTTTCAATCTCCGACTCAACATCCACAAACCCTATGAAAACACAATATCCTCTACAGTTCATTTGAACAAGTTTTACTAGAATAAATGACAAAATTTTAAATCTTCTAACTTACCTCTGTTTTCAAGAGACATTTGTTCATGTTCTGTACCTAAAAAAAAATTTTCTGTTGCCAAAATGTTTAAAAAACTTGATAAAATATGAAATTACTAACCAAAACTGTCACTTCTCAGGGTTGCAGGAGCTACCTTATTTTGTGCTTCTGCTCTAGGGCTAATTTCTCCATCTTCTGATTCAAAACTTTCTAANTAAATGACAAAATTTTAAATCTTCTAACTTACCTCTGTTTTCAAGAGACATTTGTTCATGTTCTGTACCTAAAAGAAAATTTTCTGTTGCCAAAATGTTTAAAAAACTTGATAAAATATGAAATTACTAACCAAAACTGTCACTTCTCAGGTNAAAAACTTGATAAAATATGAAATTACTAACCAAAACTGTCACTTCTCAGGTTTGCAGGAGCTACCTTATTTTGTGCTTCTGCTCTAGGGCTAATTTCTCCATCTTCTGATTCAAAACTTTCTAACCTATAAGCTAAGCCTCTTTTCATAATGGTTCTTAAAATTAACAAATATATATATTACTATATTTGTATTTATAATTTATATAAAAATTATATTTAAATAGTACATATTTATATTTTATAAAAATAATATTTATATACTCTCTGATTTCCTTACTTGTGTTGTTGGGGTCTAATTTATCTCTGACTGTGCTGAATGAGTGAGGCTAGTAAATTTGATAACAAGGCCAAGGGTCTGAAATTTACTAAAAGCCTATGCATCCAGATTCGTCTCCTGTTTTTATTGTAATTTTCATAACATCTTAACCAAGCATGTTAATCAAAGTATTTAGAACTACCCTGAAGAAGGGTAAAAGTCAACATGAAGGAACTTTATAACATGAAGGAAATGAGTTAAGANCATTTAGAACTACCCTGAAGAAGGGTAAAAGTCAACATGAAGGAACTTTATAACATGAAGGAAATGAGTTAAGATAATGAGTTATAAATGGAATAAGATAGGGGGCTTCCAACCACTTAATTTTTGTTCATACCGATGTCTTCAGAAGTAGTTAGAGCTTTTTGAATTTTTTTTTATTCCCTGTTCCACAAACCTCACCTATAAATATATTCNATAACAAGGCCAAGGGTCTGAAATTTACTAAAAGCCTATGCATCCAGATTCGTCTCCTGTTTTTATTGTAATTTCATAACATCTTAACCAAGCATGTTAATCAAAGCATTTAGAACTACCCTGAAGAAGGGTAAAAGTCAACATGAAGGAACTTTATAACATGAAGGAAATGAGTTAAGATAATGAGTTATAAATGGAATAAGATAGGGGGCTTCCAACCACTTAATTTTTGTTCATACCGATGTCTTCAGAAGTAGTTAGAGCTTTTTGAATTTTTTTTTATTCCCTGTTCCACAAACCTCACCTATAAATATATTCAACCCACATACTAAAACTTTCTCATAGTGTATACCCACCACAATGCAGAGTCGGGCACGACTACTACGAAATTGCTCAAAATTCCCATGGTATGCGAAAAGTAGATTTATTATGAGCAGACCAATACTAAAGAATTAAAAATTGGAAAATTTTGTTGGATAAATTTTCATAGAAGCAGAAAATTTTGTTGGATAAATATTCATACAGGCAGAAAATTTTGTTGAATAAAAATTCGTACAGGCAGAAAATTTTGTTGGATAAATTTCCACACAAGCAAAAAATTATGTTGGAAAAATTTTCACACAGGCAGAAAATTTTTTTGGATAAATTTCCACACAGGTAGAATATATTTTTGGATAAATTTTCATACAGCCAGAAATTTTTTTTTGATAAATTTCCACAGGCAGAAAATTTTGTTGGGAATTTATTAACCAAAATTTTCTTCCAGTATGGAAATTTATCCAACAAAATTTTTTGCCTGTGTGAAAATTAATCCAACAAAATTTTTTGCTTGTGTGAAAATTTATCCAACAAAATTTTCTGCCTGTATGAATTTTTATTCAACAAAATTTTCTGCCTTTATGAATTTTTATTCAACAAAATTTTCTGCCTCTATGAAAATTTATCCAACAAAATTTTCCAATTTTCAATTCTTTTGTATTGGTCTGCTTCTCATAAATCTATTTTTCGCGTACCATGGGAATCTTGAGCAATTTCGTAGTAGTCGTGCCCGACTCTGCTTTGTGGTGAGTATACACTATGAGAAAGTTTTAGTATGTGGGTTGGATATATTTATAAGTGAGGTTTGTGAAACAGGGAGTGAAAAAAATTCAAAAAGCTCTAACTACTTCTGAAGGGATCGGTATCTTTTACAGTTATGACCCTATCCATGTATAGAGACTTTTGCCTTCCACTCTATAATCATTTTTAGGCTAATGAAGCTTATATCCTCAACTGAACCTTCTGATTACTTGGGTGCACGATACCTTACTAGCCCTAATAGTAACGGCCAAAAAATAAAATAACGATAGTGAAAGTAATTGAATAGTAGAAACTCAAAATGAAATTTTGAGCTTGGAGTAAGATTAAAATTATTATTAAATTTATTATCATATTTTCATTTGGTAAAAATTTAAAATGGGTATAAAATTCTGTCAAGAATTTCAAAATATGTCAATTTAGGAAACACCCAGATTCGGACATCATCAAGATTCCGGACTTTAACGTTCGAATGGCCGAGACATTAGTATTCGTCAATTGGGCTGGCGACAGGGTAGAAAAAATCGAAATGGCCAGGTTATTAACATTTATCATTTGAGTCTAACAGTGATGCCTTGTGTTCGAAAGCTAGGATAAAGGAGAGCGAGTACAGATGGGAGGTGTGAGCGGAGACGGAGAGTTACGGCAGGAATCCGGTAGGAACGGGTGGGATATGGGTAGGGACGGTAGTGATGCGGAGAGGTACAGGAAGGATACAGGGAGGTACGGGGGAAATGCTGACAGAGACGGGAAGGTCGGGAGGAATGCCACAATGTCTTCAATTGTCAACGGTAAGGTCACCAACAGATTTCAGTGACCTGCGCTGAAAATTCCGTCAATTTTAACACTGAGAATTTTGCGTCTTTTCAACTTCGCTCAAATTCCCATGCAACAGGTAGAAATTGGAAATTTTATACTTATCAATCACCAACTTGTAAATCAGTGTTGGGTATAATAACGTATAATTGAAATATACCGTAATCTAGATAGGTATAGTACGTAGTATACATTATACTACAGCGGCATACTTCATTTACTTCGTACACTACTGCAAAAAGTAATAGAAAAGGAAGGAATTATACGAAAACTACGAAAGATGCGAATACTAACTTTTGTAGTTTTGATTTTTGTATACTTAGATACAAGGACGTACTAGTGTACGGTTAGCCAACCCTGTTGTAAATCATCCGAAATTTGAGGTTTACCAAAAATTAGAGAAATATTTTTTTCAGAAACTTTCGAAAAAACAAAACCTTATGACAGCTTATGAGGATGGAGATGAGGTAGGGAAAACTTCATTTTTTTTACAAAGACGAGAATGGATGCTGAAGACTTATTTTTACCAAAAACGGGATGGGGAAGAGTAGCGCCCAGCACTGTCTGTGAGTAAGAGCTTACAATATCAATAATAAACAAGTAAGTTTTCATACTCTTCCACAAACCCCAAGCTCAAACCATATTTAAATTATTTGAATAATTTTAGCAGCTCAGCTGAATACAGATGGAGTCGACGAAGACCGTCACCATATCGACATCTTGACTTATTTACCAGTATCTCATAAAGCTGCCATCGTAAATTCGACGATATGGAAGAGCCAGAATCGTCAGCAACGGCATCTCTTTCCGTCCGGAGCTTTGTAGCTGCAAGGGCTCAGGAAATCATAGCCTTATCTCTACAAATTGGTATTGAATATAAATTTAAATAAAATCACAGGAATGAGACAGTGGATGCAAAGCTCGGTGTTTTGGGCTCCCGGCTCTGGTCTCGGTCTCTTGTGTGGATAACAAAATCAATAAGCTGTAATGATGAAGAGTAGTTTGAGCATTAGTTGAACTGAAAGGATGATTTTTTTTTAAAGAGCCCGAGATCGAGCATACTCGAAGGGAAAATTTCAAAAGAGCCCGAGCAAAATCAGAGCCCAAGAGAGAATTTACATACGAGCCAGAGCAGAGTCCAAATGAAAATTTCAAAAGAGCCCGAGCAAGAGCAGAAACCCAAACGAAATTTTCAAAAGAGCCCGAGCAAGATCAGAGCCCAAGAGAGAATTTTCAAAAGAACCCTGAGTAAGTGCAGAGCCCAAAAGAAATTTTAAAAGAGCCCGAGCAAGAGCAGAGCTCAAAAGAGCCCGAGCAGAGCCCAGGTTGGATTCGACCAACGGTTCGGTAATAAAAATTTTCCAAGTTTTTTAACGTTATATTCCCCATCCTGATATTTTTCTAAGTTTTTCTCCATAAGGATGTGTAACAGAAATTTATCTAAGTACCAGATATGTTTTATGTTTCTACATGAGCGATAAAATGATCTATACAAAAGTTGCTCAGTATGTTAAGCTGAGCAACTTCTCGCTGTGCCATTTTTTTTGTGATGACCTCCTGAGGTCACAAGTCAAGGTCAACTCCGGCTACTGCGTAACCATCGAAAATGACCCATACATAAGTTGTTCAGGATATTAACCTGAGTAACTTTTGCCTGTAACATTTTTTTTCTATGGTGACCTCTTGAGGTCACAGGGGAGGTCAAACCAATATTCTCCTATAAGCGTCTAAATTGACTCATACAAAAGTTCTTCATGATATTAAGAGAGAAAAACAGAAAATCATCGAGATGGGGAATATAACGTTAAAAAACTTAGAAAATTTTACTGCTCACCCTTTGCTTTGGNCGTTAAAAAACTTAGAAAATTTTACTGCTCACCCTTTGCTTTGGTCGAATCCAACCCAGAGCCCAAAGGTAAATTTCAAAAGAGCCCGAGCAGAACCCAGGAGTGAAATTTGAAAAACCCCGAGTCTGAAACAAGCCCAAGGGAAAATTTGCAAAGAGTATAAGAGTCAAGCACTGTTGTGGGCGTCTTTATGCGTAGTAGGCTAGGCATTGTACAGTAGACGTTGGCATAAACATATTAATTGCACAAGCGCAGTGGACATTCGCTTGAACAGTGCGTATTGTAGATGCGCAGTGGAAGTTTTATGCGCAGAACAGATTGTAAATTCGCAGTGGGCGTTTTTATGCGCATTACGCATTGTACATACGTAGAACATTTTTATATGCACAGTACGTATTGTATATGCGCGGTGAACGATTATATGCGCGATAGGTATTGTACGTGAGCAGTGTAGCTTTGTATGGGCAGTAGACATTTTAAATACGCAGTACGTATTGATCATGCGCGGTGAACTTTTATATGAACAATGCGAATTGTACGTGGGCGGACAGTGGATGTTTTTATGCGTAGAGGAAGTTTGTATACTTAAGTGAGCATTGAACTTATTTGTTGGACGTTTCCTTGAGGAGTGTGTTATGTACTTGCGAGGTGGACTCATACAATGGAGATATTCGAAACAGCTCAAAAAAAATTTTAAAAGAGCCCGTGCAGAGCCCACGAAAGATTGTGAAAGAGCCCGAGCCAGAGCAGAGTCCACGGAGAATTTTTCGAAAGAACCCGACCAGAGTCCAAGGCTGTCTTTTAATAAGAACCCGTGCCCGAGCAGAGAGCCCAAGCGCGCAATTTCAAAAAGCCCGAGCAAGAGCAGAGCCCAGAAAAATTTTTCTTAAGAGCCCGAGCAGAGCCCCAAACGCCCAGCTTTGAGTGGATACCAAGTTAAATCTTAAGTATTTACTCAGGTCAGTAAGGTCTGATACCGGCTGTCCGGTTGCGAATGGGAATTTTTTTTCCTATACTCAAAAGTTGAACAAATATCCTTCCTCTCTCACTACCTTGGGTGACGCTACAAAGATGGGCAAATCGACAAACCATAATTCAAACATAGTTTGAATGAAATAAATATAATATATTAAGTTAATCCTAATACAACAGTTTTCTAAAACTGTTGTATTAGTGTTAAATGTGGCTATAACCCCCATTTCTCCCTGTCACTAGGCAGCGGGAATTAGTGCTGCATCCTCTGGAACTTGAATCTTGAAGACAAAATATAATGACGCAAATTTTAATTCACTAAATTCAATAATATATTAATCTAAATCCAAGTTTCAAATATTCTTTATTAACTACCAATCGTATAAGCCCATCCCTTTGAGCGCTGTGAAAATGGAGCAGAAAGAGCGTGGTGAGATCCGATTACCAAAGACAAAGAAATGGTGATTATGTTAGTCATGGATGGGTTTATACGATTGATAGTTTATACAAATATTTGAAACTTGGATTTAGATTAATGTGTTATTGAAATTAGTGAATTAAAATTTGCATCATTATATTTTCTCTTTTAGATTCAAGCTCCAGGGGAAGCAGCACTAGTTCCCGCTGCCTACTGACAGGGAGAAATGGGGGCTACAACAGCCACATTTAACACTTATGTGTTAGATTTTTTACTAATCTGCACCTTTCGTGTTATTTGGGTCTGCCTTCGTTTCATCTGCCAAAACAGACAGAAAATAATTTAAATATTAGTTTTAATTTAGCTTAGAAAACTGTTGTATTAGGATTAACTTAATATTATTATATTTATTTCATTCAAACTATGTTTGAATTATGGTTTGTCGATTTGCCCATCTTCGTAGCGTCACCCAAGGTAGTGATAGAGGAAGGATATTTGTTCAACTTTTGAGTATAGGAAAAAAAATTCCCATTCGCAACCGGACAGCCGGTACACTTAGAAGTAGCGTCTCTGCTGCTAAATGTAGTGGACGCTATATCTAGCAGCTCTGCTGCTAGAACTAGTGTAGCTGCTATTTCTAGTTGCTTTGCTCCTACTTCTAGGGGCTTGCAGTGTTGCCTACCTTTCGTAGCATATTGTTTAATTTTGCAATAAAAATTCTTTATAAAAAATAAAATTGGAAAATAATAATCAATTAATTGTAAAGCAAATACGCAAATAGTTCTACAGTGAAACAAAAAGTTGTAAACTATTCTATTACTTCTCAAAAGAAAATGGTATATAATTTATAAATATTAAAAGTTGAGCTTACCGAAGTACTAAATTTTCTATTACAACTTGGGATAACAGAAATACAGAAACGCTTAAAAATTTTTTGCTAAAGACTACGACTAACATACGGAATAAGCTATAATCAGAGCAGTTGAGGAAGTTTTGAAAATTTCTAATTGCTAGATTTCTTATTAAATTGATACTGGAAGTAACTCCCGTAAAAATTTTAGCTTTCTTTGTCTGTTGTTTAGAAAAAGTGCAATATTCTTCTGTAATTTATCAAAAATTTTAATAATTATCCTAAGAGAATTAGAATTGGAAGAAAATTTTACTATTAGTAGCGCACTATCCCTGAACAACGGACGGTGAAAGCAAAACAAATAATAGACATTACACTGCGTTTCCGAAAGCAAAACTAGAACTCATTCTCATGCGTAGGGTTTGGATGTGGCAAAGCATTCAAGAACAAAGTAAATAATAGTTTTAACAAGAGTTATGACATGATATTTTTATAGCCCAATTTCATCTTGTCAAACAACCTTGATCACGACAATTTTTTTACTACTAGTTCATCATAATAATAACGTGAATAATAACGTAATTCGTTTACTTTATTAAACAAAAATAAAAATTTTTTTTTGTCACAATTGAAATGCATAAGAAATAATTTCTTTAAGGTTAATACGGCTAATTTCAATAAATGAGATGTTGCCAGCGCCAATGTCGCTATATCTAGCAGCAGCTCCTAGATTTAGGAGCTGCTCCTATATCTATGAGCTCAAGCTCCTAGATTTAGCATCAGAGCCGCTAGATTTAGCAGCAGAGACCCTAGATTTAGCAGCTTTACTTTTCAATTATTTTTCTGAAATAGGGTATCAATTATTCTCGACCGAGCTTTATATCAGTCGAAAGATAATAGGATAAGCTACTTAATTCAAAAAAAATTAACCGGAAATGTTCAATCGTGTAATTTATAGACACATTTTATTGAATAACTCAGCCCTTCCACGATGAAATTTTTTTCGGCGCGGTGAAAAGTTGCTAAATTTGATTTAGTATCGATTAGAAATAATAGCTAAACTCGTCAAAAAGATATATGCTCGAGCTTTTCAAAATAAGTTTAGTGCTGCTACATCTAGCCGCACCAAGACGCTAGATCTAGCAGCCCTACATCTAGAGGCTGAGCTGCTAAATCTAGCAGCCCGCTATTACATCTAGAGGACGCTAGATCAAGCAGAGGGCTGCTAGATACTTCTAGTGTAACGGGCCCTACTGCAGGTGCAGAATTAGGGCAACCTTCTCCCACAATTTTCACTTGCTTGGTTTTTCACTTCAGAGCTACGAGTAGGTCGCATAGATGGGCGGGAAAACAATCCCATTCCACCAGTAGACCTTTTTCACAATTACTGCCGCCCTGGTTTCCCGGGCTTGAACTACACTTTACCATGAGGGGGAAACAAACGCGTTTTGTGATAGTGTTATTATGAAATGTCTATAAGAAAAATTGAATGGTTCCAATTAAATTATCGAAGTTAAATATTATTCTGTTAGCAACATTGACTGGTCGTTTTCAAAAACACATTAAATATTATATCAGTCTATAATTAAAACGAATTCCTAAATTAATTTAAGACACATAAGTGAAGCAATTTTAATTTAGCTGAGAAATCCAATAAGATCTATTATCCAAGGCTTCTATTAGACATTTGAATAGAACAACTTAGTAGTTAATACACTATTTTCCGTATTCTATCAAATGCAGGATCAGATGGCTCTTTGTAATGTTGGATCAGCATACATAGTAGTGTTCATACCGCCTTCAGATTTACAGTATTGTCTTTTGAAGAGGAATGAAAATTTTTGGATTGCGTTACTCCTTCGTTTGGCTGCCATTTGGTTTAAAAATTTGCTACACCATTTTGTGAACACGTTGTGTGAGTAGCTATATCTTTACATCTTTACTATTTGCTAAATCATAAGTGTTTGGTTAACTTGCTAAAACTGTTTTGTATTGAAGATTGTAAAATTAATTTCACAAATGAAAAAGTTTGAATATAATTTTCGCAAAAAATTCAATTTTTTATTACGAATTTTCTTGATTATTTTATTTTATTCTGTATATAGCAATCTATAAATAATATATATCATCATTTTCTATTCATTAAATTATCTTTATTTTTAGTACTTAGTAAACAGTCTTCATCAATTTAAAGTTTTTGATAATAATTTTTACTTGTATTGTTTATTTTAAGTTGATAAATGTAAACGTGGTAAAAGTTCTACGTTAAGAGAGTTTTCTCCCCTCATTATTGACTTTTGTCAAAACTTTAAACCAGAATTTCTACTAAAAACTTCTAATTAATGTGCAAGTTTTTGTAGGTCGTTAACATCTATGATTTATTGTTAATCGATTTTACCTATATTTCATATATAAGAAATTACTTAGTTTGTTAACGACCGCTATAACTTAACGTTATTAGTATGGGAGTTTGTGTTCGGTTTTGAAAGTTTTATATAGGTTCAAGTTAAAATCCACCAGACGGCTGTCTTTGTGNTGTGTTCGGTTTTGAAAGTTTTATATAGGTTCAAGTTAAAATCCACCAGACGGCTGTCTTTGTGAAAAAGGTCAGTTGGACATGACATGACAGAGTCAAATTTTTCAATTTTTGTCTCTTTTCTTGCATGGTGAAAAAAATTATCTGAATCTTAGTTCTTGAGTTACTAAAGCAAAGCGCAGCAGTTAAGGAAAGTTATATAGCCTTTAGGACTAATATGTGAACATACACCTTAATTGGAACTCGAATATTAGGTAGAATGGAGGGTCTTTACGTCTGGAAGTTAATTGTTAAAGCCAAATATGTTTATGTCTGATACAGTAAACAGTCATCCCTATCACGAAATTTATAATAGCTGAGATCTACTGTAATCTGATTATAAAATGATTATACAATCTTCAAAATTATGAGAATTATGAGACTTGTAATTTGCTTGGACGGGTGTTTTCTTTCAGCATCATCAAACGCTGTGACAAACAAAGGCCTTGTATTCCAACATGTACCAAAGCATATGAGGAGGAGAGCTGTTAGTCATAATGTCAAGCGACTCCCGAAAAGATTACAACAAGCCCACTTGGGCCAATTGATCAAAAGTAGTGGAGGACCGCAGAAGAAGCCCAAGAAACCAAATCGGAAATACCGACGAAGGAAGTCGAACCTGCTTTTGGAATACAATCGAAGACAACGGAATGTGAAATGGCTTGAGACTCATATTTGGCACGCCAAAAGGTTTAGCCTATTCATTCTAAGACTGTATGGAAGAGTTTAATTGATTGATTTACTTTTAGGTTTCACATGTCGACAAAATGGAACTACAAAATTCCAATTGCTCCTTGTGATAAGGGGTATCGTGCTATTTACCGTGCTTTCCATAACTACTCTGCGATGAGAGATATGTCATTTTATTGTTGCCTGGAAATCATGGGGTCTTCTACACTTATTGGTGAAAAATTTAAGCACATTACGTCTCAGTCGGTCGACTTGTTGAGTGTCGCAGCACGTTACTACGTCAATGGACAACGCGAGGGTCGCCTGCATATTTACAGCGAGTCAACTTACCCTTATGGATATATTGGAGAAGCTAACTTTATTTGGGTAGAAGATTCTATCCTATGGTTATGGATTCACCCGGGCTGTAAACAACTTATTTTGGATCAGCTTATCAACATATTCCAGTTATTTGAGAAACTCCAATTTTCCAATGCGAATGCTACAATGCTGAATTTAGACATACCCTCGGATCAGATGAAGCTCGAACCGAAAAAATTGTCCAGTTCACGCCAATGGACTTCAGATGAAAATGGAGTAGTTCTCACGGATTTAGAAGGTGGACTGAATCGTATTCGGCTGTATGGGCCCACAACATTTTCAGTTTTGAAAGAAACTCTACGTTTGAACACTGGAGTTGACAAAGACAGTTCAGCGGCCTCTTCAACCTGGTGCAATGAATTTTGGCGCAACAATGAGGATTTACTAAAATTACAAAATTTAGTATGGCTTAATGCGTCCAGCTCTCATGATTTTCCGAACCAAGTAGTTCTTCCTCTTGTAGTGCGAGATCCAAGAATATTTCTGCCACAGTCAAGATCGAAGCTCAGGGATCAGAGTAGTAGTCATACGCCAATGGATACGGATCAAGACTTCAACAGACTGTTAGATGAATATTTGGAAGCAGCACCAAAACCTTTGGCAAATAAAGGTGTGAGAAGTCGAGTCTTATGTGAAAGGATGTCTGATTTAGAATTGTCAAGAAGAAGAGGTCGTGTTCTTATACCAGGTAACAATATAAAAGTGGTGTTTGAATCCGGCAATACAGTATGATGCATAAAACTTATCGAACTATATTTTTCGGATGATTTAACCCAAGTTTGATGTTTGAAATAACAATCTTTTACAAGAAGTGGCAATTCCAATTAGAAATAAAATGGAAAATACAGAAATAAAAAATTCCATAAGATTCTCAGGAAATTGTGTGTAACGTGAAAAGAAAGCAGCGAAAGTTGTTGGAAAATTATATCCAACTTCATTTTTCAATTTCAACTTCATTCTTCTATTGTTTGGAGATGTTTCAGAAATTCTATTTGTAAAAATGGAGGAGAAAAGTAATCATTGAAACTGGAGCATATAATTACGCGTTTGAGCCGGGAGAAAGCAATCCCAGTTTGGAGCCATGAGTGCAAGGCAGTGACTATAAAAATCTTAATTTTTGTTATTCTTATGGTTTCCGTTATTATTGGGATGATTTTACAAATTTAGAGCTCAAGTTTACCCAACGGCACACTAAAGGAGAACGAGAAAGTGATCACTATTAAGTGTTCAATTTCAATGATAATATTCTGATCAGTTGCCTGATACAAACTTTTGAAAATTACTTTGACTCATTACCAAACAATAGAAGATGATAATCAAATGTCAATTTGTAACAAATCGGACCAATAGATTAGGTTACAGTGCTCTAATCTCGAAGAATTGACATTTTCACTCGTGGAGAAAGTTCCAGTTTCCTCTTTCACTTTATATTTTTGCACATATTTGGCAATTTCGTTACTAAATATCTAGCGCTGAGCTCAGAGCCACGATTACCTTTGCATCTGTAAGAGAAAAAGTAGAGTAGCCAGTGTATTTCGACACTGTCATGACCTCTTTATCTCACAGAAGAGGTTTTTAACTCATACTTGTCATCTCTTGGAATCAAATTCTCACTTGGCTACTGTGAGAGTACGAGTCTCGCAACATCTAACCACCGGGCAATACAGAATGCTTCNATCAAATTCTCACTTGGCTACTGTGAGAGTACGAGTCTCGCAACATCTAACCACCGGGCAATACAGAATGCTTCCCACACATCATTAGTAGAATCGACAATTCTAATTCAATAAAATGTTGATTTTTTTTCATTTTTGCAATCGATCGTTCTTTCTTTTACTTGACTTTTTGTCTCCAAAATATGAAATTGAGTATTTTCTGGTAAATTTTTTATACAAAACTTGATTACAATATCTGAAGGTGGCAAATAGAAAGATATTCAGAAAAAGTTTCCTTAAGTTTGTTGCAAAAACTCATTAAAAAAATGAAGTTCGATATAATTTTGTAACAACTTTCTCTGTTTTCTTTTTACGTTTCACTCAATTTCCTAAGAATCTTATGGAATTTTTTATTTTTGTTTGCTGCATTGTATTTTTAATTGGAATTGCCACTTCTTGTAAAAAATTGTTATTTCAAACATCAAACTTGGGCTAAATCATCCAAAAAATATAGTTCGATAAGTTTTATGCAACACACTGTGCTATAACCGATTTTGACTGTTTGAATTCCTCAAAAACGTGTGGCGATAATATCTTATTTAGCATTCAATTGTGACGTGCGTTGCAGGTTCTCAATTGGAATTGGGTGCTGAGGAAAATCAAATTCCTATCTTGTTAATTCGTCAATTTGGGTGTGGATGGGACATAATACTTCCAGCTGGTTGGGCGTTGTCATTTTGGATATCCTTTTCATACAGGTGAGAATAACAAATGAAAGGTTGAAACCATAGTAATTTCTCAAGTAATCTGTTGACTTAGATGTGTGCGTACTTTTGGTCATCGTGATGCTGTCCATCATACTATAGAGTTCGGTTCTGTACATTCTCCTGAGCTTTTCACACCTGATTCTTTATGCAGTCACCAAGAAACAGAAGCAGAAGGGATTCAAAAGTTAAAAACATTTTTCAGTTTTCCTCCTGCGAAAAGGTCCAATTTGGTTAGACTAAAATGTCCATTTCCTTTCCGAATTGACTGGAAGCTACTTCTTAGACACTCTTGGCGTAATTTTTTGTCGACACCTGTCGGTGATGAAGTAGGCTCAAGTTCGGAAATTTTCGTTTTGAGGGATACCAACATTTTACAGACGTTGAGCCAAGCTTGCGGTACTTCTAATAAAGAAGTATTCGATTTCATTACTTTGATTCCTGAAATTAGGAACTGCTTAGTTGGAGTTGGGGTCCAATTTGTGGGGAAAGGAATATCTGAATCACAGTCAATAATATGTCTACCAGGTACGTCGGTAGCTAAAATAAATTTGAATTTTTAATTTTATGTTTTTATTTTATACAAAACTCGTCCTTGTTTTTTAGAATCCGAAAAAGAAATTGTGGAGAAATATGAACTGCCAGTTGAACCTGTAGGAGATTGTAAAGATTTGGAACATGAAAGAAAACTCCTTCGCCAAAAGCATCGACAAGAAATGGCTTTTCTACGAAAGAAGCGAAAGAAATTGAGAAAACAAGAAATTAATGTGGATACACCTACAGTTCAAATGTTCAATTCAACAGATTTATCCTACAGCTACAACTCAGCCATGCAGTCCTTATATTTATCCCCACCTAATTCTACATTGGAAAGTATGTCAAGAAAACCGTTTGGCTTCGTCACGGTTGGTGCTGAATCATTTAAAAATGGAAAATGTGTGGGGTTCGGATATGTAACTTTACTTGGACTGCAGAGATTCTTTCAAATTGTTAAATCTTGGAAAACAAAAGATACAGTGCTTCTACGAGACACTGCCAACAGTCTAGACTATAGAAAGGCAAAACTTAAAATTTTCACAACATAATTATTATTTTTTTTTCTGAGAAATATTTTTGAAAAGTTTATATTAATTTATTTTCTGTTTTCATATTGAAGGAGGTTAAACTTTGACGAAACACATCAACAAAAGCAAAACCAATTCGAATAAGGATTGGCTCATTTATATAGGTTGGCAGATTTCTCAGAACAAAATTAATGGACTATAAATAAAAAGTTTGACGACGCTAGGGTATTATTGATGAAGAAGCAATTATATGTTACCAAGGGAGATTCGAAGTCGGAATCGGAGCTGGAGCTCCGTCATAAAATTGGAGGAGGTTTAATTGGTTACTTAAAAACTAACGACACTAATATAGGAAACAACTGTGTGTAAAAGTAAGTAACCTTGGTTGACGGGCGTTAGAACTTTGGAAAACTTTCATCTTTATTTCGAGAACTCTTGAAAACAATAATATTTTCAAAAAATATGACACTTCGCTAAGTTTGAGTACCTTTAATACCGGAATGATTCAAACTTCCTTAGGCTTAAGCTCTTCTTAAATTTTTTGGGAAGATTTAAGTGAAGCTTAAATCTTAAGCCCAGAAATTTGGGCCCTTAAATTTTGAACAGTGCTGAAGAGGAGTACAGACAGATTTACACTTTTCGATGATCGCTAAATGGAGTGATCATCGAAATATTTGAGAGTAAAATGGTGATCTACTTTGGACTAAACTCAGCTTTGCCTAAGCTCAGCTTAAGTATCTAGAATCACTTGGGTATTATGGAAATAAAATTTCATTGCAAAACCCGGAAAAGTTATTATGCGTGTCGTTAGCAGTTTGGTCCCAGTAGTGAATTAAAACTGCTTTAATGTGAGTGAGGGTTTAAAACTGCTTTAATGTGAGTGAGGGCTGAGGGATTTAAAATGCCTGAAAAAATTGGTGTTGCTATTTTTTTTTTGCAAACAGAATAGGGAGAGAGATCGAGAATTACTAAGGGTAAACCGAGTTTGATTTGAAGTCGGACTCGAGTCTCGATCAAATTCATTTTTAATACTATAAAATTACANTAAAACTGCTTTAATGTGAGTGAGGGCTGAGGGATTTAAAATGCCTGAAAAAATTGGTGTTGCTATTTTTTTTTGCAAACAGAATAGGGAGAGAGATCGAGAATTACTNGCCTGAAAAAATTGGTGTTGCTATTTTTTTTTGCAAACAGAATAGGGAGAGAGATCGAGAATTACTAGGGTAAACCGAGTTTGATTTGAAGTCGGACTCGAGTCTCGATCAAATTCATTTTTAATACTATAAAATTACATCCCAACCAGTTAGTTCAACCATAACCATAGAGATACAACTACTGTTTAAAATATGTCTGTTTAACCAATGCATAATATATTTCTCTGATCTTGAATCCAAAGTGTCAGGAAAACCTCAAGAGTCAGTAGTCGAGACACCTGAAAAACCATTGGTTGAACATTAAGACTTTTGGATTCAATGTTAAATATTTCAATATAATGACAATGGCATTAAGAAACTTTACATATAATTTCTTACAGAACTAGAGGTCGCCAGTATANAATTTCAATATAATGACAATGGCATTAAGAAACTTTACATATAATTTCTTACAGAACTAGAGGTCGCCAGTATAGAATTTTCAAAATTGACTCTTTAAAATTCGGAATTTCAAACTCAAATTTGAGATCCGAATATCCTAAAACAGTAAGGGATGGAATTGCAATCGCAATATAATTTCGCAATTTCTTTCCCTCGTTGAAAAGTAATAAACAAAGGAAGGGATGAGCGCTTTTTTTTTTTTTTTTTTGCAAAACAACATTATGAAGTAATAGCTTACCTTCCCTTGATCGTAAAATGGTTGTCAAACAGAGAAAATGGGATATTTTTAATAGGTTTCTTGCGTCCCCTTATTGCCATAGTTTATGGAACTTTATGTTATTAGTATTAGTGCTTCAACAGAAGGAAGGTAAATTTGCAAAAAAAAAAAAAAAAAAAAAAAAAAAAAAAAAAATTTAAAAAAAAAAAAAAAAAAAAAAAAAAAAAAGAAACAATTTGCAAGAAAATAAAATAAAAAGGAACGGAAACCATCTTGTTCTTTTTTATACTTGGTTGGAGGGGGAAAAAGTTGAAGGGATGCGGGTATTGGATTCATGTTTGTTGCAAAAAAAAAAAATTTTTTTTATTTTTATTCAAAAAAAAAATTTTTTTTTTATCAAAAAATTGCCATTTTTGATAATGTGCTTAACATTTGTTACATAACATTAACATACTTAACATTAAGCTTGCCATTATTGCATTGCGTGACAAATTACAACTACCTATCCTTACAACAACCAATTTTTGAGCCTATTTTCGTGGAAATTACATTGAGGGATTTAGGGTTTGTGCGAATATTGCCACAGTAGTTAGAAAATAGGATTATTATTATTACAAGAGCCCTTCTTCATGAATCATGAATTCATGATCATCATTTTCATCATGTTTATCATGAGCGGAAGGAAGGAAGAGATTTTAAGCTAGTTCAAGCTCTCAAGCTCCTCACAGAAGCGTTGTTATAAGAAAAAAAAAAAAAAAAAAACCTTAATACTTTGGAAATGGGAAAAACTCGTCCAGTCGGCAGAGAGCCTTTGAAGAGTGAAGTGCTAAAAAAAATTATTTTTTCCTCAAAAATTCCTTTTGTTCTTACATAATCTTTTGAAAGTCTCTCAAATCCTAATTGGTTTTTTACTTTCACTTCCTTTCCTTAGCCTTTCAAGCTCCTGTGGTTTAACCTCTTGACCCTAAAACTTCAAAAAAGTATTATTAAAATATAAAAGTTTTAAAAGACGTCTTTGAAGAAAACATTAAGAAGAGTGCCAATTGTTTAGCATACTCGATCTTCATTTCGTACATTCTACTCCACTCTATTGTCATAACTAACGTGTTTTCGTGCACATAAGCAATTCAATTCTCAAAGGTAAATACTAAAAACTTTTTAAATTAATTCATAAACTTATTTATTCCAACAAGTATCTTGGTTTCCAATTGCATTATAATAAGTAATTATTTTAGTATTATATAAAAAGAACAATTTAATTCTTTTATTTACTTTTTTCTTCTTCTCGCGCATATCTACTGTAAACTCAAATTACAAAAACATTCTAATATTATATTAAAGTTGTTTTGTCCTCTTAAATGTCATATAAATTATATGTTATATAAGTAAATGTCATATATTACAAGAGTAGTTATATAAATGATAGTAATAGTAAGAGGTAAAATATAGCATCAGAAAATTTTTGAGTAAACTTATTAGTATTAAAAAATAAGAATCATATACAGGTACGGACAGACAAACCAATCCCATAACCCATTCCATAACTTACTTTTACTACCTAATTTTAATAATAAGTAATCAATTTATGACATTTTGATGAGAAAGGGCATAGTTGGAGGTTATGGAGTTGGGTAGTGGACATATGGGCGTCATATGATGTCATGTATTCAAATTATTTACAATTTAAGTTAAAAATACGGTTCTTCTACCATATCTTTTTTCTTTGAACTGTTTAGAATAACGAATGAAACGACATGTATGGATGGAGAGGAGGTTGACTTAATCACTAACTTCCTTATTTTTAAATATTTAGTAATATGCTCTAGGTAAAAAATAAACTAAAATGCTTTAATCACTAGTTTGTGGTTAACGCAGTGAGAGTAGTCGACCTTAAAAGAAAGTTGACAGGGAGGTGGTATTGGAAATAATGGTGAAAATAGAGGGTGGATGAAGTAAAAGGAAATGCGGAAATGTATTTTCTTTCAAAATTTAATGGCGGTGTTGTTTGAATTTGGAACGATAATTAGGACATAGGGAATGTAAACTGGATTTATCATCCTGCACCTGCATCAATTTTATAAATGTGACAAATGTACACATAATTCCAGTAGTATACAGGGGCGCTTCGGTAGCTAAGAGATTTTGTAAGGGTAAAAAAAATATAATGTTCTCCGTAATAGACTGTGCGAGAAACTAATAGCGACAATTCTTCCCCTAATGGAAAGAAGAGTTTAATAATTGATTAGATTGAGAGCGCAAAATTGGAAAAAATAAGAAAAGGTGTCAGGAATCAAGAGAAAGTTGGTTGTCGTGACTCTCTGCTTGTTTAATAAACGAAGCAAAAGGAGTGACTTATCTTGTTGTTTCGTAGAAAGTGTCTCTTACTTTAACCACTGTAATTAACGTGATGATTTAAAAGAAATACAAACAGAGAGAGAGGGTAAGATACTCTCAAGGACGTTAATGTCACAGGTGAACATGTCGTAGGGTTAAATTACTAAACAGCTATGCCTTTGATTCTTATAAATTTAACTTCTTCAATTCAAGCATAGTCTGTTTGTAGTAGTTGTTTCGAAGAAATTTTGACAAGTGACATAATATTAAAATGGTCCATGGACTTGTTTTTTTTATATTTACTTGAGTCTAAAAAATTCTCAAAATTTTTGTCGTCTCAAAATATTTAGCATGATATCATTTCTATAGAAGCCATTGAGGATGAATAGCATCTAGAGTGTTAAAAATTAAACAAAATATGAAATAACTTGTTAAATATATTTAATTCTTAAGTTTATACCGAGCTTTCATTATGAATCATATTTTGCTCAAACTTGTTTGATAAGATTCGAATCCTCAACCCATACACTCGTTTTTTTTTGCAATCTACAGCATCTTTATAATTAATTATTCAAGCTCGAACATATTTCCCACAGCCCAACGTCATTTATCAAAGAAATCACAATTTTTTTTAAAGGGATTTATGGAAATTTTGTTTGTGATATGAACAAATAGTTTGCCCTCTTCGCTTCATATCAATCATTGTTGTTCATATTATTATTACAAGATGTGCCAAATTTTATTTTTGTTTATTAATTATTTTTCACTCCTCCTTTCAGTACTATTAACATTTGCCGCGCGCTTGACATTTGCTATGTTATTAACACTTGCTGTACTCTTGACATTTGACTTACTACTAACATTTGCCTCATTCTTGAAATTTGAATTGCTATTATTGACACTTGATGCGCTCTTGAGATTTATCAAACGCTTTATACTTGCCGCGCAATTGGCATTCGTCATGTACTTTAAAATTCGTTATGCTCTTAACATTATCATGCTCTTAATACACAAATTGCAAGTAAAATCAGAAAAAAATGTCAGTAATAATAAGAAAGACTCTGTATAGAATGAGGAAAATAATGCCTAAATAACAAGTTCACAAGTAAGACGTAGTTCATAAACTCGTTAATGGACGGATTCTGTGTTCTCATCTAATTTTCTATATAAAAATCGCTCTGGGTCATTCTTATGATTTTTATAAAAGAAATTTTCTTTGTAAAAATCACTTCACCTGGACCCGGAAAAAGAAGTAATCAAGCAGGGTTTTTATAATCGAATCATTAAGCTCAAAGTAAAACACAAACCAATTATAAACTAGCTGTTATAAAAAAAAACATTAATTTCTCATCAAAAGTACATTGATTTTTCTTTTTAATTTAACCAACAATGTTAGGAATAATAATAATAATCCTCACAACTGCTTAGTATAATACGATATTCATGCCAATCAACATGAAAGATAAAATCACTTGTATCCAAACTATCGTTAGATATATAATTAATTATCAACTCAGTATATACATAAAACTATATAATGCCTCAATAACACTAAAATAATACAAAGTACACCAAACTTTAGTAACAAGTATCTGTATCAAAAGTAAGTTCTCAACCCAAAACCACTTGAATTCACACCAGTTGGTATAAACGAAAATATGTTCGGTAAACACTATAAGAATTGTATGTAGTATGTGTGTTAACACTGAAAAAAAAATCATAATTGGATGTTAAATTTGAATTTAAAGAGAAAAAAATCCCTTTGTTCTGTTGAATTTCTTTGAAAATTTTTCTTGAGGAGAAAGAAGCTGTCAAATTCACGATTATTGTCTACATGTGAACATGTCAGTTAAACTCTGAAGTCAACCTAAAAACACTTTGAAGTCTCCATAGCACTGCTTCATCTTAATTTTTAAAGTTTATTAAAAAGTAAATTTTTACTTTCAATTTTTATCATCGTTGAGCAAACCATTGAATGTTGGTTTCATTTAAATAAGACCAGACTAACTTGTTAAATAATGGATTATGAGGCTCCTATTTTTATTTATGTTTATATTAAATTAATTATTTTTTTGTCGCCAATTGTCACTCTGCCCAATTTTTCATTCTATTTCAACTCATATCCTACCCAGACATTCAAAAATGATTCTCACTGTCACCCAATATAGTGACGACTCTGTAAAAATGCTAACTGAGCGAATAACAAGACTCGGATTAAATTAACTTGTTATTTAGTAAAAGTATGACGATATATAATGACGACGGAGTGATTGCTGTTGCATGCGGTTGTGCTCTAACTTACTGGAAATGTGACAGAATTTTTGTGCCAAAGAGAGGGCAAAGAAAGCGAAGGGAATTTGTGTAACTTGTCAAGTCATGGAGAAAGAGACCAAGTCGTTGTTGACATTAAACTAATTAAATCCTGTAGGCGACTATTTCCTTCTCAAGGGAATCGTAAGTGAATATGAGCGACTTTAGAATTGTTCAAATAAACTATTTCTTCTAGGTATTTTTTTTCTCAAATTCGGTCCAATTTAGATGTCCCCGACTTGTAAAATTAAGCTGAAGTGATTAAATTTAAGTTGATTTCACTTTCACTTCCTGTAAGGAAATGAAAGTGTTTTCAATTTTGTAAATATTTCTATAGGTTTGGATTTATTAAACTTTTTGCAGAAAGCCGTTATACACTTTTTGAAAAAATTAATTTGTCAATTTGTTTTTTCATATTGTTTTTTTTTTCACGGTGAGAATGATACTTTAATAACTGAGTTTTCTAGGAAGTTGGATTCTCAAACTAATTTCAATACTCTAATTTTAAAAATTCTAATAAAGACTAAATTGAATTAATTTCAGATTCATCAAATTTCTATAAGGAAGAAACGAATACGAAAAGGAGACTGATGAGTTTAATAGTGATGAGCATTGGACAACAGTCTAGAGAAAGTCAATATCAGATTTTCAGTTCTCGTGTTTGTAGATTATATCGAAATCCCTAGAGAAATCTTCAAAATTTATTTTCTCTGTGAAATACGAAATACAATGATGATGTTTTCCAACGGGAGAAATCAAAGACAGACGGACAGGATTTAGAGGTAACGAGGTGACGAGGTGAGGGAATTATAAATAATTAAATAATAGCACTTAAACATATTAATAGTAAATCGGAGAAACGTTTGAAGCATCCGTAGATGACATTATGTTTATAATAAGATACCAATGAGCTGAGGTATTATTTCCAATGATTAAGCTATGAGTAACTGAGGTATCTGATGTGGTCACAGAAAGTGTAAAATTTTCTGTACTGTAAATAATAGTTCAGTAATCCGTAGTAGTGTTCTCCATGACTCCGGGTTTAGCCGGAGTCGGAGTCACTGACTCCGACTCCAAGAAAATTTTGGAGTGGCTCCGGAGTCACTGACTCCGACTCCTTGAAAATAAGGAGTGACTCCGGAGTCGGAGCACTGACTCCGGAGTGGACTCCGGAGTCAAAATTCACATTTACTTAGATTTCGCAAATACATATTATGCGCATGGTTCTTTTTGTGTGGAGGTGGGGCAGTTGTCAAGGGAATTCCGTTTAAAAAAATCAAAATTCATCTAAAAGTCGGCAAATTAAGGACAAAAGTCTCTAAAAAAAGTAAGTTAAGTTAGGAAGTTATGATGAAAGAGGTCAATGAATTGAAACTAATTTGTGAAAGACTTGCCGACATTTGTCCCGGCACTTGTTTACGTATTAGTCTTAAAAATTAGTAAACAATTTTTAATTTTGAGTTGTGGGATTCTTCGTCGGCATGTTTCCATTATTTAAAATATTTAAATTTTAAAATGCTCCTAAAAGTAGGAGCAAAGCAACTATATATTACAGCTACACTATATTAAGAAGAAGAGCTGTTAATTAAAGCAGCCCCTATATATAGCAGCAGAGCTGCAGTATTTAGTGTATCATACCTTACTGATATACGTGTATTCTGTTTGTGATGTAATGCAATATGAGTTCTGCGCATGACATTTTTTTGGAGCTGACTCCAATTGTGTGGAGTCGACTCCGGAGTCATTGACTCCGACTCCTTGTTTGCATATGCCTGCTCCGGAGTCATCGACTCCGACTCCAT
>NIPM01000016.1:1164562-1190116 GCA_002738285.1 Holacanthella duospinosa | reverse complement strand
AACTCATGCCAATTCAAAGTGTAAATCACTCTAAAAATTAAGATTACTTATTATTATTTTACTTAATTAGTCCTGCGTATGCGGGGGTGTCTTAGCAAATTAACATTTTTATAAAAATGATGCTCTCTGACACTTGAATAAATTATCAAACAAAACAAAAACCACCTGTGAAGGAAGCCATATCACAAACTGCAGAGATTAACTAGTGGATAAAAGTTTATGATTAGGTGATGCGATAAGTGTAGAACTTTGATCTTAGAGTGAACAAATACTATGTCAATATGATCGGAAAACGTCTTTAATGAACAACTTTCACTTATTTTCATCACTTTTTATCACTTCTCTCCCAACCAAAAACTTTTCCTTCTCCTGTCCAATCTCTGTAATTTGTGACATGGCTTCAGAAGTGGTTTCACGCACGTTTTGATGAACTTCAAGTGACAAAATTGGACTAATTAACTTTTTCTTACCTTCTCTGCATATAGGAAGTTGCATTTTGTCATTGATTTTTGGATAAGAAATTGATTTATTGCTAAATTTACGTAAGAAAACTCGTTCATCGTTTGGAGAAAGTTTTTCCATTAAGCTTTGTTGTTTATTGGAGCATGAGTTCCCTGCTTAATTGAAGTAACTTTGGACAAAATGAAGTTAATCTGATCATTTGCTTACCGATTTACGTAATGAGGTGTGCAACATCAATTAAAAATATGGTTTAACTTTTGTCCGCCACACCTAACAACCTTACTCTACGAATTTTGTTCGAATTTCAATATTACTTTCATTTTACCATTATCGAATTTTACTTTTAATTTTATTGAATATTGTCTAGTTGATAACTTGTCATAGTATTTAAGCTGAAAATAAATTTTATTCAATTGAATATTTTCTATTTTCACCAACTGATTCCAAAAATTATTGCAACTTTTCACCATCAGAATTTTATTTATCCGAAGTTTATTAAATTTCGATAAATTCTAGAGAAATAAAATTTTGGTTATCTCAGTTCTATCTAATTTGACTGAGTTTACTAAGCGAATTTCATTCATTTTAAACACTTTCTACGATAGTATTATGAAAAACCCCATTGACTCTAAAAATCATGGACAAACTGTATTTTCTTCTCGTCTACAAACAGTACACTAATTATTGGTAAATTTTAAGGTTAACCATGGTTCAAATTTTCATTCTAATTAAGATATATGAAATAGGAAGGATGGAATTAACCGTCTGCAGTAAGACTATTTATTATTATTTTTCACTTGAGTATAACTTACTCGTGTTTGCTCTTTTCTGTTTTCTACGAATTAAATTTTCAAATAGACTATTGAGTTAATTAAGAAGGGGTTTTTGGGTAACTAATTAAATTGAAATTCAAATCAAAATTTCTGAAACTAATTGTTAATTTGCTCAAAGCCACTTTGACAATGTGTGGATTCTTGCTTTCATCCTTTCCTACACCAATGGGAATTCGCCGCAATCAAAAAGGATTTGAAAAGGAGAGTCTGGCATATGAAAGCTTTCTCCCATTCCTTTTCTTTCTCACTCTCTCAACATGTCAGGGGAAGGGAAAGCAAATAAAATATATTTCTCTGAATTTCACCGTCTTTCATCTTTCATGTTCATGTTCCATCATAATATTTCTATGTTTAGTAAGAATGCGTAACTACAGCAGTGGAAATGAAACACTAAAAACCTCCTAGGAAACACCAAAGGTCCCTATGGATATTATGTGAGGCGAGTGAGTGAGTGAACGAGCGGTGAGATTTAAGCATTTTTAAGGCTTACTAAACAAAGGGTTAAGTTATGAGAAAAATGAAAAAACCCTAACAACCTAAAATGTAATTTTTCTAAAAATACTTATAATTTGCACGAGGCACTTACCTTTGATTCTTTCAACTTAAAATCTATGTTATTTAAGAAGAAAATATTTGTAAATTAGTTTGAATTTTGTGGATGAGCTTCAAAGTCAGTTCATTCAATTTTCTAAATATATTTAGAAAACTTTTAGTTTCAAATTTGTCTAAAATGAATATCGTGTATGTGTAGTACTAGAAAATTACCTGACATCTCTATTATCATCCCCCTTGACTGTATTGGATTGTTGAATTTAGCTAGAGGTGACTAACGTTCTACTTTCATTTTTNATAATTTGCACGAGGCACTTACCTTTGATTCTTTCAACTTAAAATCTATGTTATTTAAGAAGAAAATATTTGTAAATTAGTTTGAATTTTGTGGATGAGCTTCAAAGTCAGTTCATTCAATTTTCTAAATATATTTAGAAAACTTTTAGTTTCAAATTTGTCGAAAATGAATATCGTGTATGTGTAGTTACTAGAAAATTACCTGACATCTCTATTATCATCCCCCTTGACTGTATTGGATTGTTGAATTTAGCTAGAGGTGACTAACGTTCTACTTTCATTTTAAAAACTTTTTGAACTCACTTTTCATCAAAGAGAAAGTTGGGAAATAGTTTTCACTCACTCATTTCTAAAGTTGTGAAAATTTTGACTGATTGACGTTGCCTTTGGGAAAGAAGTTATAGTTTTTTGGTTTTTTTTTTAAATATTATGTGTAAAATGTATAAAGTCATTGTCAAAAGTATTGGATATGACAGGTATGTCGTATNAAAAACTTTTTGAACTCACTTTTCATCAAAGAGAAAGTTGGGAAATAGTTTTCACTCACTCATTTCTAAAGTTGTGAAAATTTTGACTGATTGACGTTGCCTTTGGGAAAGAAGTTATAGTTTTTTGGTTTTTTTTAAATATTATGTGTAAAATGTATAAAGTCATTGTCAAAAGTATTGGATATGACAGGTATGTCGTATTCGTAAGTTAGGCTAATTGTCTGTTAAATTGGCATAATTATGGCTTTTCTTCTTCTGGAGTTCTAAGAATTGTCAAATGACGTAATAGGCCTTTACACTGTGATAATTAACTAAAGTGTACTCATTTTGAAAAAAAATAATAAGAGGAAAATTACTTATACGAATTTTTAAGTTTTTTTTTTAATTTTCGAATTTATTTCTTTTAGAATGATGGCAGCTGGTGTTGGGACTTGTAGTTGTCCTGCGGGCTATAGAGGTCAACTCTGTGGTTTGAAGATAGATACTTCAGTTAAAGGTAAGATAATTAAATTTTGAAGGTTTTTTTTGTTTTGGTCTTATCCATTGTAAAATTTATTAGAATCTTAGTATAAAATTTTATAGTTTGGTATAAACTTTTTAATTTTGATCTTCCAGGTGGAAGGTTAAAATAAAAAAGTTCATTACTATTATTATCTTCTCAGTCCCAAAATGTAAAAACACGTAACCAATGTTTGTTTTTTATATACGCAAATTTCACTTACTTATTAGCGCATGATGGATTTAGTAAAAGCCTTATATTACATAACCTTCGAATCTTCGCCTTTGCCCTCATTCAAACTTTTTGCTTCAAAAATTTAAACACGTCAATAATAGAAGGGATATGAAAATTAATAATGAGTTCTCACAGTAGGGATTAGGGAGGTTGGAAAAGGTCATCTATGTCAAAAGCTGAAATTCTAGTTTTCTATAAATTCTCTACGTCACTCAAATAACAATGAGAGCTACAAAATACAGATATTGCGAAGATGTGCAAAAAAAAANATAAATTCTCTACGTCACTCAAATAACAATGAGAGCTACAAAATACAGATATTGCGAAGATGTGCAAAAAAAAATTTTTTTTTATTACAGGTGATCATTTAACTTTACTCACTCCTCGCCATGCTACGGTTCGCTGAGCAAAAANTCTATAAATTCTCTACGTCACTCAAATAACAATGAGAGCTACAAAATACAGATATTGCGAAGATGTGCAAAAAAAAAAATTTTTTTTTATTACAGGTGATCATTTAACTTTACTCACTCCTCGCCATGCTACGGTTCGCTGAGCAAAAAGGAATAATTATTTAACATTTTTGCTAAATTATTAGGCTCATTATTTTCTTGAAAAAGGTTTAGTTCACGTAATTATTCGCATTTGAATAATTAAATAATAATTTTGAATAATAACTTCATACGCTACATGACCTAATCTGAAATTACTGTATCCATCTTTATGGGAAGATACTTTTGAATCTCATTACTCTTTGATGGAGAAAGCGGGTGAATAAATTAATTTCGGACAACTGAACTTCTAAAGGTTAANCTCACTCCTCGCCATGCTACGGTTCGCTGAGCAAAAAGGAATAATTATTTAACATTTTTGCTAAATTATTAGGCTCATTATTTTCTTGAAAAAGGTTTAGTTCACGTAATTATTCGCATTTGAATAATTAAATAATAATTTTGAATAATAACTTCATACGCTACATGACCTAATCTGAAATTACTGTATCCATCTTTATGGGAAGATACTTTTGAATCTCATTACTCTTTGATGGAGAAAGCGGGTGGATAAATTAATTTCGGACAACTGAACTTCTAAAGGTAAATTTTTTTTTTGGAAAGTGTTTACGGTTTCAGAAACATCGTATAAAAGTAGTGGAGCAAAAAAGGAAAATCAAGGCTCTACAACCACTAGAAAAAAAGTTATGAATTTTTGAAAATTGAAATTCTTTGATGTTATTTTGAGAGGATTTACTAGATAGGAGATGAGCGTTTCAAAAAATTATGACCTTTTTTCTAGTGATTGTAAAAACTTGATTTTTTCGTCTTTGCAATCCTACTTTTCAATGGTCTTTCTGAAACTGTACAGCTTTTCCCCAGAAAAATCTTTTTCTAATATTTTTTTTTTCTACAAAAAAATTCTAACCTCCTTTCTGCAGCAAAAGGGGATGTGCCACAAGTCTCTCTCTTAGGATAAACTAATTTCAGACGGACNAGGCTCTACAACCACTAGAAAAAAAGTTATGAATTTTTGAAAATTGAAATTCTTTGATGTTATTTTGAGAGGATTTACTAGATAGGAGATGAGCGTTTCAAAAAATTATGACCTTTTTTCTAGTGATTGTAAAAACTTGATTTTTTCGTCTTTGCAATCCTACTTTTCAATGGTCTTTCTGAAACTGTACAGCTTTTCCCCAGAAAAATCTTTTTCTAATATTTTTTTTTTCTACAAAAAAAATCTAACCTCCTTTCTGCAGCAAAAGGGGATGTGCCACAAGTCTCTCTCTTAGGATAAACTAATTTCAGACGGACTGTATTAATAAATTTGTTTTTAAGAAATATTATTATTGAATTCGGTAAATTTGTTATGATCGGATAAAGATGCTCCATTTTGAGTAATGTGTGTGAAATTTTTGATACAATTCAACAATTAATTTAGAGGGCTGTGCGTCGTCGTATTGTTCCAACGTGGTGACAAATGTACCCGTAAAACCTTCAATTCAAAAATTTGAAACTTGATAAAAATCATATTTGTTCTAGTAATTGTAATATAGACGTATTTTTTTACATCTCGTATCCTGTTTTTCTTTCTTCATTTTGAAACTTTACATACTTACCACCACCATAGAGGTACAAATTAAAAAATGAACAAAATTTCCTATAATAAAGGTGCCAAATGTCTGAAAATAAATAATTTTTTTGAAGCCATTTTTGAAGAGGCTCTAAGAGGCTTGAGATTCGAACATTTTTGATTTGGTAAAGCCCAGTTCACACCGCGCACGGAGATCTGACTAATTGAAATGTTTAGAACCATGAAAAGCAAGGTAAAGTATACAATATAAAGTGAGTGGAAATCAATCTAATTATGGTATCAATACATATTAACTGATTCCCATTACAATTAGATCCAGACTCCTCCCATATTTGGGCGCAATAGAGAAAATGTGCTGATATTCTGCTTCTACTCTAAAATTTATTTAAAAAATAATAATAATTTTATCCCCATTGTTCTAATTAGAATCACCGCGACATCACAGCCATTTCGCGCGAGATTGCTAGCAGTAGTTCAATTTCACTGGAAGTCTTTTCGCTGGTTTCATAGTCCTAGTGTCTTCCAGTGCAAATGTAGAGTGATTTATTAAATTTTTATATCAATTTGGATTGTTGGTATGGGAGAAATAGAGTTGGTTGTTTAATTACTGATTCACACTGCATTTGCGCTATAGGACGTAAGAAGGAAGTGAAGTACAAAACTAGCGTTGGTAATTATTGCGCCCCAACCAATGGATCAAAACATGTTATTTGCAATGCAGTAATGTGTTTGATCCCCAGCTTGCAAAGCAGCATTGGCTAACCGTTTTTGACGAGATTCACTAAAGATGTTATCAAGCCCGGACGAAGTGAGGTGAAGGCCCGCGGATGTGAGGCAAACCAATATGAATAAATTTGTACTTAACGAGAGTTAGAAAGAAATTTTAATCAGTCTTTGCACCAGCTTTTTGTTTGTAAACAAATACTGTACAAGTCTGGGTCTAATTTGATGTGGGTGTTGGGTGTAGGAATCGGAATATGTTATTTTGCTGGCTAATAACTGGACTCAATAATTTCTGAATACTTTTGTATGGAAAGATTTCCTTGATCGTTTTTTTTTCCAATAAATGTTCTAAACTTTAATTTGTGCACGGTGTCAATTGGGCATTACCTAATTGAAAGTTTTCGAATTTCTATTGGTCACGATTGTTTATTTAAGTCCAAGCCTCTTGCAGCCTCTTCAAAAACGTCTTCAAAGAAGTTATTTATTTTCAGATCTTTGGCACCTCTATTCTAGAAATTTTTGTTGATTTATGAATTTGTATCTTTAAAGAAACTAAAAATTTTAAGAAAAAATACAGTTTCAATCACTATATCCAAAAATTTCATCAAATCTTGCGCAAAATATTTTGAAGTAATCCTGGCTTAAGGCACTTTCTGTTTCCAGAAATTAACATGGGATTAAAACTCTCAATTCTTTAATGTCTTACAATATTCCAATGGGCTGTAGAGTACCTAATGTTATTATTATAATGTTTTACAGTAATTTAACAATCGAGGAAAATATTCATATTTTATTCACATTATAAGAAATTTCAGATTATAATCATAATCAATCTACCACTTGGTTACACAAATCGTTAACAAACTGAGCTCATAAAACTTTATAACCTTGTGAATATAATATTTTTACATGAGTTTGGTGGGAAAGTGCCAGATGAAGAAGCTTAACGTTTAAGATTTGGAAAAGTATTATTCGTTTCAAATATATTTTTTTGTTCAGAAATCAGTTTACAAATTAATAATTGTGTACGAAGCAAAATAATTGACGAAATATCATTTATTGAATTAGCTTTTTCTTTTTTTAAACTGGGTGTTCATTAATTCTAATTGGGATATAACTAATTAATTACTATGCAACTCATTTGGAACTGCTTATAATAATGCATTAATGTGTTTATAAGTATAAAATCCCTTTCAAGAGTATTTTGGTTTGATAAAATTGTAATACTGTCCGAAATTATATTATAAGACGTAGAGAAGCTATTTTTGAATCAAGACTTTTACTGGAGAAAGATACCTTATAAATTTGTGTCAAATCTGTCTAATGCACTAAAAAAAATTTTTTTCCAGCGAAAGAGTTGACACTTTGAGATAAATCATTCAAAAGTAGGATAAGAAGTAGAAAAATCAAATCTCCCAGGGTTCACCAGAGCAAAAGTTGTGATGGGATTTAGGCAGCGACTGCTAATTCACTCTAGATTATTTCCATTTAGGTTCATATTTTAGATTTAAAATTCCCACGAAATATTTCAACAACTGGCGATATTTAGGTTTAAAAAATTTATCAGCAACCGCTGTCAAACTTACGATTTTGGAAAATTGGAATTTTGGAATCTTCTTTTGAAAAGTGCATCGTCTCAAAGAACATTCAAAATTTTCTATTATCAAAAAATCATAACTTCTGTTTTCGTGATATTGCAAACTTGATTTTTATTTGAAGTTATATTTCACATTTAGATTACTTTATTTGAAACNTCTGTTTTCGTGATATTGCAAACTTGATTTTTATTTGAAGTTATATTTCACATTTAGATTACTTTATTTGAAACTATTAATACTTTTCCTGAAAAAAAAAATTAGTTAACGATGTTGATTTGACTCAAAATTTATAAGGTCTCCAGCAAACAGCGTATGTGTTCAAAAGTAGCATCCCTGTTTTATAAAGTAATGTTGGACTGTATTTATTAACCCTATGCTTTTTTTCACAATGATAGTTTATTGGAGCCCTTGAAGGATTCAAATTTTATGGCGTTATTTTTCGTCATAAAANTCTGTTTTCGTGATATTGCAAACTTGATTTTTATTTGAAGTTATATTTCACATTTAGATTACTTTATTTGAAACGATTAATACTTTTCCTGAAAAAAAAAATTAGTTAACGATGTTGATTTGACTCAAAATTTATAAGGTATATGCTTACTCCAGCAAACAGCGTATGTGTTCAAAAGTAGCATCCCTGTTTTATAAAGTAATGTTGGACTGTATTTATTAACCCTATGCTTTTTTTTCACAATGATAGTTTATTGGAGCCCTTGAAGGATTCAAATTTTATGGCGTTATTTTTCGTCATAAAAAAGATATCTTCTGTAACTGCAAAACAACGGAAGTCGAATAGGATTCATTATAGCATTCATTGATGATTGACGGACGTCTTTTAACGTCCACAATTTCATAAAACTTTAACGATGTTGTTGTTTTCAATCCTAAATTTTAAATTAAAATTTTAATGGCAAATGCTAGTGGATATACTTCGCAATTCTTACGCCAGGTTGGCGCCGGAGCAAAATAATAATAATAATAAAATAAGTTTTTGTTTGGAAGAACCATATATTTTATTTGCAAGATGAGTTCATAAAAAGAAAAGCTATTATAGCGTAGGGATCAAATTCCAAAAATATGTCTTTTCTGATATTTCAATCACTTTAAGCTTCAAATTCTACAAAGCCTTTAAACTTTACTAATGTAATGAAATCCTGAGTAAAATACGAAAAATACAAAAAACCTAAAAGTAAAACTTATGTAAGGCATGATTTAGTTTCAAAATTGGTTATAAAATACTTAAAATACTTTTTGTGTTTGTCTCTCAATTGCAATCACAATAAAATAAGGTTTGTAACTAATTTTTCAAATCAAGTATCTCTGGATACTTCGGTTATTATTTATGCTTAAAAAAATATTAACCCCTTATGAGTTGAACTAATTTAACATTACATTATTCTATTGTTTCCTTTTTATTAATGAGGAACTAAAGGGGTTGAACTGAATTTTAATAACACCGGAAAGAGTTGAAATAACGATCCAGAGTGTATTCATAAAGTTTCTAGATGAATTTTGGATAGGATTGTATGAATAACACACTAGAAGTGTCTCGTTTGGAACGAAAGTGGTTGTTACATATGATTTAAAGCGAAAAGTAGTAATTTTGAATATAAAATTTAAATCTTTTGAATTTTACAAGATTTTATTTTTCATTTTTACGTTTTACGTTTACTACTTACTAGATTTCACTTTGACCTGATTTGGTTATGATTCTGAGTAATTTTTTCAACAATTATTAGCCTCATTTTTTATGATATTTTACTGACCGAGTTTCACTGAAGAGAGTAAAAAAGCAGTGAGTTAACAATTATTAAGAGATGGTAAGAGCTGATTTATTCCTTACGCTGTTTTGAAACAAATAAATGCATTATAAGCAAAGTCTGATAAACATGTTTTGTCTCATCGCATAGTTGATTCAATACAATTTATTAATTCAGGAGGTTGAAGGTTAAGAAGAAGATTAATTCAAACATACTTAATTGTTTAAAAACAATATCATTGATTAGTAAATAATTAGAAAAGATGAGTTGAACGTATTATTGAGTGAGTAAGCAAAATAAAAGTGTTTATTACATTATTATGGTGACCTTATGTCACCTTGGAAGAATTTGAGAACACGAATAATACAGTACTGGACAAATTTATAAACAAATTGAGACGTTACTACTATTCTCCCATGGTTTTTACTGATAAATGTACTCAGCAAATATTATGTTCAATTTTTCTTACCTATGTAAAACTTTTTGATCCAAATAATATTTTTTATAAAAGAATATTGAGAAGTAGAAAAACATGTGGAAAAAATGCAACTCTCCAGGGTTAAAGGATCAAAAGTTATAATTGATCAAAAGTTTTATAAATTATTAAAAATTAAATTTTTTCATGTATAAATTGGGACACTACAATCAAAAATGGAAAGTTTCATAATTATATTCAAAGTACTTCATTCTTTAATAAATCTAACTTTCAACCCTTTGACTCTGGAGACTTGATTTTTTGCACATGTTTCTATATTTTTCACTGTTCTTTCAAGTTCTTTCGCTAAAAAAAAATTATTAATTATCCCGAGAAAAATTTTTTATTGTAAAGAAAAATTATACAAAATCATAAGCGTAAGTTTATTCAGCAAATATCATTTATGCCAAAAGTAACTTTTCATTCGTCTAAAAATTTCTCCAGTACTGTAGAATCCAATGTGACTCAATGGCAAAAACAAAAATGTTTTTGAATCTTCATCTCATTAACTTAGGATCACTTTATTGCAAATTTAGATACTAATAACAGTTCCAAAAGTTTGCTAAATTGTAAGCCTCAGACCGACCATATCATTTTTCTTCCTAGAATAACTAATAATGGTTTTATGCTTGTCAATAATTACTACTTCATGCTTCATACACGGTATCAATTTTCAGAATTTTATTTTTTCATTTTTATTATTACAGAATGTCCAGGGCCACAATATAAAGATGGTAAAACCATTCCGAAAGGTGAGTAAACTAATAAAAAAATGTTTTTGTTTCCACTACAGAAATTTTCTCATTAGCTTTTTTTTCTTGTATTCCCAAAATTAATTATTCTACTAGTTTTTTTTTTATTAATGAATGTTACTTTCACCTTCGAAGCACCTTGGTGATTCATTCTTCCGCTAGAAGAATCCACTGAATGAAAAACTCTAATTTACTAAAGTAATCAATCCTTTACTCTCACTACAGGAACTAAGAAAAAAAGTGATTGATCTGAAATTACAAGATTTTGACGAAGAAAAAAACTATATTTATATTCCTTATTTGTAAACAAAAATAGTCAGATTTGATATTTTTTTTTGATAAAAAGAAAACATGTCTTTTATCGCATGCCGCATTATTATTGTAACTTATATTTTTGAAAGGATCCTTCAGAATTTTGATTAAAACGGATTTCATTTGGAGAAAGTAAAGAGTGAANTACTTATTCTAACTTATATTTTTGAAAGGATCCTTCAGAATTTTGATTAAAACGGATTTCATTTGGAGAAAGTAAAGAGTGAAAGTTGGAATAGAAAATGTTTCAATAAAATACTTCAAAAAGTAAAAGAATTGAAGTATATTATTAGAATTTTTTTTTAATAAAATGGTTTGTTGAACTCTTTTAGGATGGATGCGATATGAAGTGATGTTACAAGCACTGCAGGAGTCATTGCCAGAATATACCTTTCGTCCTGAAAGTTCAGGTTCTATACCACCGGAAGTGATAAAAAAGAAAGTACAAATTGAAGACTCACTCAAAAAAAAATTAGGTAGCATTCAAGGGATTCATGGGAATGATACGGGTGTCACTATTGTTTCTTTTGCGTAAGTCTTGAATCCTAAACATTGTATTAAGCTCACTGTTGCGAAAATTTTTAGCATAAAAATCTTATATATGTTGTTAGTTCAACAAACATTTCTTGATACTTATTTAAGTACCGAAATTAATTATTATTTAACTAGTATTTTTTATTTGCGTGTCTTACATAATAACATATTCCTGGGTTGCGTGTGGTAGCAGTAAGAGCTCTCGAACTTAAAATTACAGTTTACTTTACATAAAAAATATTCTTGTACTATGTATTAAAGTTTTGATGAAACTTGGTCCAGTGAATTTTCTTGNAAAAAATATTCTTGTACTATGTATTAAAGTTTTGATGAAACTTGGTCCAGTGAATTTTCTTGCAACTTTAGTATAATGAGTAATTTTTTTTTAAATTGTTTAGATCCGCTTCGAAGATTTTTTTTCAATTTTTTGGACCAAATGATACCATCACTGTAGAAACGCTTAAGGCAGTTCTATTAAATGGTTCACTATTTCCGCTTCGTGAACTTAGTCAAACTTTTCAATGTACCTCGTATCCTGCATTAGCACTTAGGGTGAGTTGGACAAATTTTAAACTTAAACCACTAGATGATATGAACATGCCCTCAGGCTTAAAAAAAANACTTAGGGTGAGTTGGACAAATTTTAAACTTAAACCACTAGATGATATGAACATGCCCTCAGGCTTAAAAAAAAAGTAAGAATTTTAAAATTTAATTTTTCATAATTTTTATCAGAAATTGGTTAGAGGAAGGCCAAATGANAAAAAAAAGTAAGAATTTTAAAATTTAATTTTTCATAATTTTTATCAGAAATTGGTTAGAGGAAGGCCAAATGAAATTCTTAAAGTTGGTGAATCATTTGACTTAACTTGTGAAGCTGAAGGATCTCGTCGTATTACTTTTAAATGGTTCAAAGACGGATTTCCGATTAACCCATCATTTTCTGTAAGGTAAGAATTTTTTTAGTTTCTAAAGCTGATTTTCATGTCGCTTGTCTCTCATTGGATAAATTCATTTCATTAAATGTCTGTTTGAACTCATCAGGTTCAATGCACTAATAGCAAATACATTAAATTTAAAACCTTTCAATTATAAATTTCTTGAGGTTTGAGTACTGATATGTTATTGATCCGTTGATATTTCATGTCTACTCAAAATTCATCCTATCCTAAAATTATTTTATATTTTTTTTTAGAGAAATCAATGAAAGAAAACATTTTGGATTGAACTCCTTTGTGAGTACGTCGATTTTGATGTTAAGTTCATCTACAATATCCGACCGTGGTGAATTTACATGTCAGGTAATCAAAAAGAAAGCCTGTTATTTACTCACGTTTCATGTACTCAACTTTCACTTTTTTTTTCTTCAGGTATCAGATATGGGAGAGGAACAATGCATGAATTTTCAAATTGAGTTAGTTGCCCCGCCTTATATTGAAATGGAACCAATGAGCTTGACACTTCAAAAGGTAAATTGATTGATTGATCTCTTATACTTGAAGAAGTATATAAATAATGTATAGATCTTTATGTCTCCTCGTTAAAAAAGTTATTTTATTCGTTTGATAATAAAAAGTATAAGTTTGATATTTGGGGATTTAAAGTTGATTTATAAAGTTTCAATAAAAAAAGAACTGAAAAGTTATAACAATTTAGAATAAAATTAAATAGAAAAGTTAGAAATTTTAAATTTTGACTTTCCAATTTACTGAAAAACCTTCATTCTGTTTATATCGTTGGAGGTTACAGGGTTAAAAAAATTTTTTTTTATTAACCAGTAATATTTATTTTTGAAACTAGAAAATTTTGAATCTAATATGAAATTCAAGTTTCTTCTAGTAGTTTCACTATTTTTGAATAATTGTGGATTGGATTCGATTTGACAGTTTTTGGGTGGAAATTGTGATTGAAAAGATCCAAAAATTTGGTTTCCGTTCTACACAATAAATAATTCAAACTAGATTGTTGTAATTTCTAATGTCGAGCGTTTGGAAAGTTTGGTAAACTTAAATTTGATTGTAAACTTTATTACACATTTGAGAACTGAATTTTCAGAAAATTATTGAAAATTATTTGGAAAAGAAAAGAAAAATTTTTTTTTCATTTCTGTTTTCTTTTCTTTAAAATTTTGGAAGAACGTCAAATACGAAACTAAATATAAGGGTTTTAAGAATTATTTTGTATTTCAAAGAAATAAAACCTTCTGAATATTTTCTAGGACGAGGAAGAAAGAATAATTCTCTGTTCTTCTGAATTTGAATCTATAACACACAATTACTCTTACAATTGGGCAAAGAATGGGAATTTAATACTCAATAATGGATATGGAACGAATGAAATTATAGAAAAACTTGATCCTTACGGTTCTCTACTTCGAATCATGCGAGCAGAAATCTCAACGAATTATACCTGTATTGTGACAAATGTCGCAGGTAGGGAGACTCGAGGATTTAATAAAAAAATATTCTTATTTCATTAGTAATTACTTACAATAAATAGTATTTTAACCATAATCAAACTTATTTTCTGTTGTATTCATGTATAGGTCAGAATTGGTCAACAGTGGAAGTCCAAGTATTGGATTCTCAATATTTAGCATTTTGTCGACATGAGCAGGATGAGTATAATGTGACATGGAATCAGACAGCACTTGGCCAAATGTCAAAAAGAAGCTGTCCACCTGGATTTGTTGGATTTGCACAACGAATTTGTTATAATTCTACTCGTCATCCATTACCACGATGGGGACAGAGTGATTTTTCAAAATGTGTCTCCAAGGAATTAAGAGATCTTAGCAAAAGCGTGAGTTTGAATTTCAAAATTGAACTATTATGGTCGATTCTCATCATCAATATTAAATATGATGCTAATTATAAGGTGAAGTTGTTGAAACATGAAATCTTTCTGTTATAATAATTAAGAGGAAACTAAAAAATTCCTATTTCTATGAGACACTCTAGCTGCCAGAGTTAAGTTCAAAGTTTAGTAAAAGTCAGACATTTGAAAATAATTACTGATAACTTTACTAACAAGTAGCTTTCAAGTGTCACGATTTCCTGCTCTTCGTTTCTACCTTCGGGAATAAGTTTCTTTTACTAACTTTAGAAATTCTCCTGAGAAATTATATATGGCTCAATAGATAAGTTGTGAGAATAATAATAAAAAAACTTATTTCTTTCAATTTTTCTCTTCCTAGATACAAAGGTTGCAGATGGGATTTGCAAATAATACGCAAATTTTTTCTCTAATCCAACGCCTTGTAGATGATCTCACTAATAAAACTTCTTTATATACTGGAGAAGGCGAAACTATCATTGGTATCCTTGAGAACCTTGGGAATTATGCCATCCTTAAAAAAAATGTGAGTTTATTTTTTAATACTATCATTTAGATACTCAAAATTTTGATTATTTACTTGTTTGAAAGCTCTATGTACAGGGTGGTTAATATTTTTTTTGTATTTTAGAGTGTTAACTTTCAGTTAAATTTATTACCTAACAACTCGTAAACTATGGTGGTTGGTTAGAAGAAGTATTGTTAATAGTCGTATGTGTCTGTGCGTCCATCGCCAAAAAATATAATTTTTTTTTTTTTTTTGTATCCCCAGTTTATCTTCTGAGCTCAGAGGGTTAACTTTACTCGGGCTACTCAGTTGAGTAACTCGAGTAAAGCGCCAAAAATTTGCTTAGATTTTTTTTTAATTAAAGATTTTTTGCTGCCCGGTTATTACAAAATTTTGACAAATACTATTTATTATTATTGGGAGGCACTTCGATAAAAATGGCGAAAGAAGGTAGAAACTACAGATTAATCACCCTGTACTTTTCCGCTCTCGGAGCAAATTTTCACTTTACGATGATTTGATTTGTATGTTATTATCTTTGTCTTTCCATTTTCTATTTTCTCTTTTTAAGATTATTGACAAAACGAATGATACATTTTTACGTTCTTTCTTGAACGCTACAACGAAGCTTTTAGGATTTGCTGGATCTTGCTCCTCACCGAAAAGCATTATTACTCTCAGTAATATTGTTCATAGATTTGCTATGGAGTTTCCATCGTAAGTTTTATTATAAAAAGTTTGATTTTTATAAAAACTTTAACAATTTCTTTTTTGATAAATTCTAGTCAAGCCAATCGTCTTATTTGGAATTCTGATGTTTTTGTATTAGAAAAGCTTCAGATGAACTCCCTTCTATATACTCAACCATTAATATTTCCACTCAAACGTATCGGATGGGCTAATGTACTCTTACAAATTTCAAATCCAATGGAAATGCATACTAATTTTGGTATATCAAGCGATGCAAAAATCTTACTCTTTGTCATCTTTAGAAATTTGACATCAATTGTCTCACCAACTGCTTGGCCATCATCAGACTACTTTCCACATTTCCTTAAATTGGGCACACCGATCATATCTATTACAAATTACAACTATACCATGAATCGGTTCTCTGAAATCAAGTTAACCTTTAATCTGTCGTTGGAATTGGCACAAGATATAAAAAATAAAAAAAGCAAGGTTACATGTGCAGGGATGAGTTCGTATGAAAGAGACAAAAAAATATTATGGACAGAAAATGCATGTCCAGCACACGGACCTACCAATGATATAACTGTCCATTGTCTCTGTGAACATTTTGGTCAATTTGGACTACTTTTTTTCGATATGGAAAAGGTATATAACTTTTATCAACCATTAATATTACACAGTATGAGATTTTAAGTGTAGAAATTTTATTTTAGATTATAATCTTATTGTAATTTATTAGCACTAACTAGATGGCGTTCTTCTAAATTTTCAATCTTTTTGTTTTTATTTTAGAAACCTGAAGGTCTAAATCTTGACATTCATTGGTCAGTCATCTTGGGAACAGTTGTNTACTAGATTATAATCTTATTGTAATTTATTAGCACTAACTAGATGGCGTTCTTCTAAATTTTCAATTTTTTTGTTTTTATTTTAGAAACCTGAAGGTCTAAATCTTGACATTCATTGGTCAGTCATCTTGGGAACAGTTGTTCTAATCGTGGGTTGCTCTGCAACTCTCATTATCATCATTATTCACATTGGATTTCAATTTTCCACCAATAGTCTCTATTCACTAAAACTCATTGCTTGTATTACGCTGATTTTCAGCCATCTTTTTGTTCTTTCTCTTCGGGTAAGTTTAAAGTTAGTTCTAGAGTGAGATCCACTAAGAAAGCAAAGTTCTCATGGTTTCTACCGTTAGGGGCATGGGTAAGACTCAATGCCCTTGTTGATAGTGCCCTAAGTTCGGGGCCCCAACTTTCTTAATTGATCTCATTCTATATATTTTTATTAATCAAATTCTAATTGTTTTATTTTCAAGCAGACTGAAGCATACTCAATTCCATTGTCAACAAGTCTTTGTTCAATACTCATACTCTCCCTGTCGTGTCAATTAACGGCGCCATTGAGTCTTCTTGTCTCCGATAAAATCGAATTTTACCCATGGCTTCGCTCAGTATCCATACTTAGTTTCACTTTTGGAATTTTCATTGCACTCACACTACCAATTTGGACTGCTGCAGCTGCTATGTCACATTCAAGAACTACAATGAAATACTCCAATCAATTCGATGATGAGAATACTTCGGTTTTGAGTGAAAATACATCAGTATTTGGTGTCTTTGTGGGAATGATTTGTCTTATCCTAGTTGGATTTTGTATCTTTTGTTACAAAGCAAATTCAAAATTACAAAATCTAAGATCAAAGGTTGACATTGGAAAAAATCATTGTGTGGACTATAGGTATGATTGAAAAAAAAAATTTTTTTTTTGCTAAACTTAATTTTAACTTTAAGATTTTTCCACAGGATCAAAATTCTGAGTAGAGCCATATTCGTTACAGCTGCTACATTGTTCACCACGGTGTCTGGAATTTTAACCATAAATTCTCCTGGAGTACTTTTATACCAATATTTTCTTGGTCTTGCAACTTTTACCACAGTAAGAGTAATTGAGATATCATGATAACAAAACTTGAGCAAGATTTATGATATTTCCTGTTTTTGTTATAGGGTATTGTGGTCTTCCTCTGTTACACAATTAAGAGCGAGTATCCAATTCCTGAAAGACTCACTCATTGTTTTTCGACAAAGGATATCCTGTCCGATGTCAGAGATCCAGATAAACATAGTTCTCATCGACATTTACATAGCAGAACTACTAATAGTCGAACACCAGAAAAATGTTTTGAAAATAATCATCATGTCGCTTCAATTCTTAGTAATGAGCTCCAACATGACCAATTTCAACATCGAGACCGTACAACAACGTTTGATTCTATTAATTCTGCACAAGTCAGTGAACCTAATACAACAATGGAAACAATTGGTGGAAGTTCAACTTTGTCCACATCTTCTGGGCGAAGAGATTCTTTCTTGATGCGAACATCTTCAGTATCTACCGATAAGAGGCCATCCGTAGGGTCAAATGGTTTGTCAATTTCAAAGTCAATGACAAATCCGTCATCGTCACATCAATGTTCTTCTACTCGTCCCTTATTACAGCAACCTACGCATGCTTACAGTAAATGTTGTAATAAAAATCGAACACGAAGATCTATATCGTCTACCGGAGGAAGCTGTACTCAAATTAAACCAGATCGTGGGCGTTGTTTACTTCGTCAAATTGAGTCATCGGATTATGTTCTACCGTCAAAATCCAATATCATCAGTGAGAATGGTACTGGATCTATACAAACAATTGCAATTCCATCTTCGATGACTTCAACTGACTTAGTCTCAGGTTATGTGGATGTTGAGAAAGGATCTAAAGGAAATAGTCAAGAGCTTAGTGAATGTAGTACCTTCAAGCCCATAATGTTCCTGCAGAATTCAAATGATTCAGGTAACGAAGTTCACTATGAAAGCATTCCTAGTCGGAGTGGTAGTATGAAGGACATTACTCTATCAAATAACTTGTTAGAAGACCATATTCCTTCAAATGATTTAGATACATTAAAAAATTCAATCAATTGTGAAAAATTTCCTTCTAAAATAAAATTTATTCCTTCAACCACTCTACCAATATCCAATGGTCGGATTCAAATGCCTGGAACATTCAAGACGACTGATCCACTACCACCTACACCAGCTGAATCGCCATGGTTGAATCAAGCTAGTCACATGACTAAATCAAACTCAATCGTACAATGTCAAGTTTCTCAAGATCTCGACAATTTTGACAACCAAAAAATTCTCGGACATAAAGATTATTCGGACAAAGGTGTTGTCACATAGTTATCTACACTCAACTCATGCTATTTTCTCGTTATGATTTATCAAATTAAATTAATTTTTTTTTATTAATTTTCATATATTTTTCTACAGAAAGCTTGTGAAAATAAGTTATTTATGTAAAGTTCTTGAATTCAATTCTTCTGACTTCAGTGGCTTTCCATTCTTGATTTCATTTATCTACTTCGTGTGTACTTTTCACACATTTACCATTTATTAAAAATGCATTTATTGTTAATATTGTAAAAAGACCAAAAAGTATTTTTGCCAAAAATATTGCTAAGTTCTCAGTAATTAAATTATGAACTCCCAATCATTAAAATTTATAGTAAATACTGATTTTTGGGTGTAAAAATACGCAGTGATATATCTAGTATTCAATTCAGAATATGTGAACGCTTTTTATCTTTTTGCTATGCAATCTGTGTGTGAAAAAAATAAAAAGCGTTCACTTATTCTGCATGGTACGGTAGTAAATTATGTATTAAGAAAAATTATAATTATAAGTAGGTATATAACTTTATGATTTAATAAGCACATGATAAATCTTTTCGTTGAGAATTAGCACTTATCCAAATTCCAATCAATTACGTCATTGAGTGAAAAAAGAAACAAATTCTGTGCAATTACTGCTGCAGAAACGTTTACTGTTTGTATAAATTTCTATTTAACTTATCAATTACTAGTGATTCATTCAAAAATCATAAATGTAATGTGACTAAAATTAACTATGATTATTTAGTCGTGTTTTGAGTGAAATCCAGATTGCGTGTACTATACATAAATAAGGAGGACAACGACAGGGTATCACCGCCAACACAAAGTTATTAAGCATTAGAAAAGATAAAATAATAGAAATAGCTTTTTTGCCAAAAAGGGGTGAACGAATTAGACTTTTGGACTTGCAAATATTTTGTAACATAAATTATTGATTAAATTTTGGATAAATAAATAATCAAATGAGTTTTTAAGTGTTGAACGTTTACTTACTTGTACTGTTAGTTATTAGTTATATTAGTCGAGGTATTCAGTCTTTAATTACAAATTCACACGCTAAGGACATCAAATTAATGATCTTTTAGTAAATTTTTTTAAAGTGTACAAATTCACACGCTAAGGACATCAAATTAATGATATTTTAGTAAATTTTTTTAAAGTGAACTTTAAAGTGGAAAATTTTTAAAGTGGTTGTAGGTTTTGAATCTGTTTTCCTTATTTAGTGGTTTGAGGGTTACAATTACAGTGAAAAACTTAAAAATTTCGAACTTAATAAAAAATTAAGTTTTAATTTGAAAAAAAAATTGAAAATGTCGCTAGGTATTCGTGCTTTTTCAAATATTTTCAAATTTTCGAAACCAATTGGTTGAAATTTGGTATAGTTAGAGTTGATTTACTTTCTTGGGACTCCTTATCTTCATTCAGTGAGAAATTGAGATTTGAGAGAGTCTCAATTTTGTGAGCTGACAACCACCACAACACAAAATTTTTACAATTTAAAAATTCATTTCAAATTTTTGGTTAATTTTGGTTAATTTTGAACTTTCTTACCTCTGTCTCTGTAATTATGTTCTTCTAAATTCAAACAGTTTTTTTATAATTAATTAAACAAGGATCACATCATCGAACTCATCAATTTCAAAGGTTAGAACAAAATCACTTTATTTCAATAAATTAATTTGTTTAAAAATTAACTTACTGACACTCTGACACGAGAACGAGACAACCTTGTGTTAAATTCATGATTCATGTAGTAACTTTTGTTTTAGAATGTAAGATAATTTGTAAAGTCTTTTAAGTTATTATTGCAGTTGCAGTGAAGGATTCTGAAAATGTCGTCATCATTTGGACCAGCTCATAGTCCAGCTGAGAAGCGTCTTCAGAAGGAACTCATGTCAATGGTCAACGAACCACCACCAGGTGTTTCAGTTGATACTGAAACAATGGGAAATAATATTCATACGTAAGTACCAATTTAAATTAAACATATTGTATGGATTGCTTGGACGAAATTGAAACTCAAACTTTTCTTTTTTTAATTGTGTAATCTTACAGATGGGTTATCAAAATGGTTGGGTCACAAGATACATTGTATGCTGGAGAATCTCTGACTCTACAATTTAGATTTACGCCTAAATATCCATTTGATTCTCCAGAGGTATGTCTTACATTATTCGTCATAATGCAGATATGCATGTATTGATCGCCCAATTTTTAAAAGGTTCCTTTTCTAGGTAATGTTTACAGGAGATCATATACCTGTCCATCCTCACGTATACAGCAATGGACACATATGCCTTTCTATTCTTACTGATGACTGGAGTAAGATAAAATCAAAATTTATACTTTATTTATTATAAAATTATAAACAATATAAACACTGTTAAATAGGTCCTGCTCTTTCCGTACAAGCGGTCTGTCTATCCATTATATCCATGTTGAGTAGTTGTAAGGAAAAGGTAAATTCTAAATTTCTTGTTCCACACTATGCTTATAACTTAACANTTAAATAGGTCCCGCTCTTTCCGTACAAGCGGTCTGTCTATCCATTATATCCATGTTGAGTAGTTGTAAGGAAAAGGTAAATTCTAAATTTCTTGTTCCACACTATGCTTATAACTTAACAAAGTAAGTTTTTTTTCCATTAGAAACGGCCTCCTGATGACACATTTTATGTGAGAACATGCAGTAAATCACCGAAAAAGACTAAATGGTGGTATCATGGTATGAAAATTTCTAAATTAATTTTTGCTGCTCAGTTATTAAGCTTTTAGAATTTTTTTTAATTTGTAGATGATTCAGTCTGATCAAATTAGACTGTACGAATCAAATGCTCACTAATAGAGCATAAAATAGCCTCTACCGCAACACGTTTCCCTCATCACTTTGGAAGAATTACCGCAGGAATTTTTGTTGAAGGTTTGTAAAGAAAAGAAGGAAAGCCTTCAAATTCTCAAAGTCCAAATAATCCACATAATGTAAAATTCGCTCACCATATTATTATAAGCTGACTCGCTAATTGAGTCAAAATCATAAGTACGAAACAAAGAGGATTAGGTCATGGACTGCTTATAATTTTCACTTATAACAGCGTAGTTTCTTGCCATCGTCTCTTGACGATAATGAAATGAGACTCGTTACTTTATAAGATCGGATATGCAAAGTCACTTATAAAATGCAACACTTTTAGAAAGTGTAGAAACTGTGATAAAGCGACGAGCATAATACCTAGTATGAATGAAAACTAATTGTAATCCGCTATCCCAATAAATCACCTTTCTCATCTCATGTTTAGGTTGAATTAGAATAGTTTATTAGTAGAAAACTAATTATTTTTTCCATGAGTTCTTTTTATTCTTCAATTCACCGGCGGATCTTCGTACTTTTCTTCGTTCTTCATGATGTCGTATGGCAGATTGTCGATCATCCTTCTTTTTCTAAAATAAAACAACTCGAAATGTTAACAAAATAATTAATTATTGTTTCCAAATTAAACGACTTACAGAGGTCAATTTGAAGGTCATCTCCCTACTTCCTAAGGGTCCTCTGGATTTAATTCCAGAAGAATCTTCCTTTTGTACTCTCTCACCCAAGCTAATCTTTGACAATTTTGTCTGCCCAGACAAATCAGAATGCTTAAATTCTTCACCCGGACGAATTTCATAGAATTTAGGCTTGATTTCTGCTTTAGAATCTCGCTCTTTTATTTTAAGTCGAGCTTGTTTCTTTTCTTCTTTTCGTAATTGATAGTCATCATCTGACGAACTTTCGTCTTCGTCTGAACTAGCGACTCCTTCCACTTCATCATCCTAGCATAAGAAACGGAAATAATTATTTTCGTATTCTGCAATTATTAACTACTAATAATAAAATTGAACATTTCATTACCTTGACCGGAGCAAAAAGTGATTCCAGTTTATTTGCTTTCTTTTTATCCATTTTGGAAACAACTGGATTGATTAGGCGATAGTCTTCCACTGTTTTGTCTACCTCAAAGTCTGGATTCGAGAACATATCTTTAAATCTGTCATCTTCTAAGAGATTTCCTCCTTTTTTCTTGGAATTTGCAGGCAGACTAATCAGTTTCATAGCTAGTTCTCTATTTACCTTCGGTAGTTTCTATACGAAAGAAAGCGAGAAATAAAATTGGAATTTTGATAAGTTATTTAGATAAAAACCTACGTTTAGTTTGACCCTGTTTACTCTTTCTTCGTCTAATTTCTCACGGATTTTTCTCTTTTTAAAATCACTAAATTGGAAGGGTTGGGCCGTGGATTTGGCTTTGCGATACAATCGCATGTCAACGAAGTAGCCATGCATATAACCCCGAAGTAGTGTTGTCCCAATCAAGTGTTCCAGGCCAATTTCATTAAGCTCTGACTCTGTTACAAACTTATAGTCATCATACAGTGTTTCTATGTTCGTTTCCTCCAATTCTTCTGTTAAATTATCAAGGAAGGAACACCAACGCGGCGCTGGACCAATGCTCTGTAAAACATTACATTGAGAAATTTTGTTTAAAAAAACCTATTTTGATTTAGTTACCGGAATATAGTATGTGAGAATCTTTTTATCTTCATTTGCGATGAATAACATCCCTGTGTTGGGTATGAGACACAGGTCATTGAAATCGGGCTCTGCTTCTACTGCTGTGTAAGGCGCTCCCTATAGATCACAGAAAGAAAATTAGTTTCAGGAAAGTTGGAAACTTATGTCTTTACTCTACATTACCGTATCTTGGTTCCATATCTTAACAACCTTGCTGTCCATTGAAAGTACCAAATTTTCTGGAGTATGAAACTCGATGTTTTTAATTGGGAGAGAATAATAATGGTCCTTGACAAACAGCGGTTTTGATGACCGAATATCATATAAAAGAACTTGTCCAGTTGCCGTTCCAACACCTAGTGTCATAGCATCCCTGAACTTCAATGCAGTGATTGAAGGAATCCCTGATACGCTGAAATTGTGACAAAATCAATCATTCTGGAAAACGATGGGAGGATAATATTGTTTTTAACTAACTTGGTATCTTCAGTAATTGATCCTAAAGCTGCATCGAGGACACCAACTCTGCGGCAGGACCTTGGATCCCAAGCTTCTACACAGCCTTCCTGAGTACCAAATAGGAGAAGATGGTGGACAGGGTTAATGGCCACTCGATTTATTGTTGAAGCGTTTGTTTCAATAGGGGTCATAAAACGACCAAGCTCCAAATTGAGTCGGAAGACTTGATGCGTTGCTCCAACGACATAGAGGTCACAAGAGGGTGTGTGGTAGGCAAGATCTCGTCCAAACTTTGGAATTCTTAGTCGAAAATAGCGTCCATATTGTGCGTGGAATTCAATGTATCGATCGCATTGAAGGAATACGACCTGTACAAAGAATAAAAACTAATGAAAAAAAATGTTTTTCTTAGCATTAGATTAAATCATGAGATAATGACATTAAATAACGATGTATCGGACTTAATGAAACAAAATATTGGGATTAGATTATTGGATGTTTCACAATTATTATACAGTCACCGAAGATTCTAAAATGTATCAACCTCTTCTTACACAATTCTATAACGTAAATAAAAAAAAAATTTTTTGTAGTATAGTACATGGTTATTCAATTAAGATATCCCAAAAAAGTAAAAGCGAATCAGGTTTTACCCAATTTAATTCCACTTTGATTGAATGATTTTGAATTTTCTTTGGGTTACCTTAATGAAACACTCATCAGTAGTATTGTTAATAACTAGGGATACCCCGAGTAGCGATACTCGGCAAATTTTTGAAAAAGAATACTCGGTATTTTTTCTGAGGTGAATACGAGTACTCGTTTGAGTACTCGTAGAGTTCTACTTGTCTGAGTAGAAAGTTCAGTTGTTTGGAGTGGTGAATCATAGATAATAAGCAATTTATTATGTCAGAACGTTTAGTAATTACTTTAGAAACGGAGAAGCCATGTTGTTGGTAAGCTCAGCTATAATTTAAGCTTCTGCAACTGAAGCGGCTATATTAGCCCAACAAAAAGTAATTTACACAAGTGAAATTATGTCCTACACTGCAATGTATAAGGTTGACAGAAAGGATTCACCTTTCAAATAAGTGGAATGAGAATCGCTCTCATTTTCCAAACCTGTGCCTAAGTATTTATCAGCTCCTCCGAGTTCAGTATTCAGCGAAAGGCTTTTTTCAGAGGGAAGTTTAATATACGAAGATCAGCGTTCCAGGCTTCTCCCAGAACATGGGGAAATGTTAACCTTCATAAATAAAAATCTGAAAGCCCTAACATTTGAGTACAAGTAATTATTTCAAGCATTTGTTGGTACAATGAAATTAATGAATGACCATTATTGTTATATGAAATACTTTAAAATAATCAATTTACTTTGAAACTAATAAAATGTCTTCTCGTTCCTCAAAAATGGAATTTTATACTTTAAAAAAATACTCGGTCAAGTTAGCCGAGTAGCTTCCGAATATCCTAATTAGAGAGGCCGAGTACGAGTAGTCCGAAAACCCTGCCGAGTGTTGCCGAATACTCGTTTCACCGAGTACTCGGGGCATCCCTATTAATAACGAACCATATGAATACCATGCGTAGTGATTTTTGACTGAGGTGATACTAATTTCTTGCCCTTAAGCTTACCGATCCCTTCAGAAGTAGTTAGAGCTTTTTGATTTTTTTTTT